>BMAV01016886.1:489605-512181 GCA_019973955.1 Trichonephila inaurata madagascariensis
TCGAACAAATTAATGAACTCTGTTTCATCTTCTTTTTTTCTTTAAACTTGCTGTAACTGTTCATAATCTGCCATTAAAAATAAAAAAAATAATTAAAAAAAGAAACATTTATATGTAAGAGTATTAATTAAAACTGTCGCAATATCTCCTCTTGTTGCTGATCAGTGAAGTTCCCGGGGGATTCAATTCCAGAATGGGTAGAGAAGCCATAGAATCAAATTCGAAATGATTACAAATAAGAAGTTTCAATAATTTACTTCTATTAAGTTCGACGCTAGAAATGAGTATACGATATGCAAACAAGATCATCTAAAGCAGGGAGGGCCAATTTTGAATAATTTTGCAGCCAGCGAGATTCATTACAACTTTACAAAATACGGTTATTTTGTGCAATATTTTTGTTTTTAGCGGAGTGTTTTGTGGCAAATAAAAGTCCCACAACAGTTTTTAATTTATCACGTTGTTTATGTGCTTACGCATACTTAGAAAAGGGCAGTATTGCATAGCAGTATTTCAAAAGTTTTCCAATTTGAAAAATCTGGCACAAAAAGTTGAGAGCGCTTTTGATTCAACTTACACCTGCGAATTGTTTTTGTCGAAAATGAAATTTATCAAACACAAATCACGCTCAAACTCAAGGTATCCGACTACGTTCGGAATCGTAGTTTTAAAATCGCATAAATGGATCATTTTCGTGATATTTAGTGTCACTTAGATTAGAATATATGTATAAAATTGTTTTTTGACATAAAAAAAATTATTTAAATACAATATTTTGGCAAAAAATTAACGAATAACTTTTTTCAAAATGTTCTCCTTTTATAAAAAATGCTTCTTAAAAAAACAATATAAAGTAAAGACTTCTCTCGAGAGTCTGAACCATTTTTTAAAAAAAAAATCACATTATTTTCAGAGTTACAACCCATTGAAATAATTATCGGCGTTTTTTTCTTAAAATTTCTTCCCTCTGTTGTCGTAAAACATGGATAAACCCACTTCTAAGTTATATAGCTCAAAAATTCTAGTTGATCCTCTGTACAGAGGTCTGGGCTATATACAGGCAAAATATTATTATAATAGAAGTATTTTTCACAAAAGGAGAATAGTTTGAAAATGGGTCGTTCTATGTCCATTTTTTGTCAAAATATTGTACTTAAATAGTTTTTTTTATTGTAATACTATTCTTAAAACAATTTTATATACATTTTCTAATCTAAGTGACACTAAATATCATAAATATTATCCATTTACACGCTTTTGCAAAATCATGGTTCCGAACATAGTCGGAAACCTTTAGAGATGAAAACGTGCAACATCAATTACGATGTGCTAACACACGCATTGCGATCGACTTTCAAAAAATATGTGAAAGAGTTGAGAAAGAAATATCCCACTAATTGAATAATTTAAACATTATTTGATCACAGCATTATTATTATTATTATATTATTTATGTTTGTGTACATGAAAATAACGAAAACAATAATAATAATTCATTCTGTTTTAAATTTTCCCTCCAATAAATGTTTGTTATGGGTCCAAATCTGATATAAAGATACAACTTTTTTGCATGCGACCTGCAAGATTATAATGTTTTCCGAAGTGGATGACAGGGTCATTTGGGTTCGCCACCTCCAGAGCTAAAGGGTAAGAAACAACTTGTACTTATCTAGATGGGAGTAACCCCTCGGCCTTCACAAAATGTAAAACCTTCTTAATCTTGGACAGTTAAAGTGGCTATAACAATATGGTTCTAACAAGAATTAATGTAGTAATATCGTCCACAAGCATCTACCATTATCTATAACTGTCTATTATTATATGAAATCATATCTTTCATTGACTATTTATACGTTGTTCGGTTTGTGAAACTACGTTGTTTTCGCTTAAAGTGTTCGTTTCGCTGCACTAAAACACCCGGAGTTGGAGAAAATACATCTAGTGTATAACCCATTGTTACAAAACTTCTACGTCGATCTAGAATGTACATCACGCATTTTGCACTCATTATTTTTTTAAAACTTTCTTTTTATACTTGAAATTTTATTTCACCTAACTCAACAAATTCACTTTTTTTGCAACACTACCATGTTCTGGAAACAAAAGGGCTTATTTTCTAATTTTTTATGCATCTTAGTCTAAAATCATTACTTTTCCCCTTTAAAAATCGAACTCATTCTTATTTCTACTCAGAAATATCTAGTTTTGAAACTTTTTTTTTCCATTTTTTCAATCCCAAATGCAATATATTAATCTTTTATTTTTATCCTTACTTTATAGATTTAAAATATAGACAATATTTTAAGCACTGTTATTTAAAAGGATACTCCTTTTATATTTAAAATTACTTTTCATCGAAGAATATGAAATTCTTGTTGAGTAATAAAGCCATAGCAAGAATCAAATAAAAGAAATTTTAATAACTATTTTTATAGCATCAAATCCTATTTCACAAATTACTGTCTCTTCTTTCATAACACAAATGATCTTTATCTTGATTAACAGTATTTATTTCGGAGAAACTCTTTGAATTATACTGAAACTTGAAAATACTGATTTTGTTTAGCTGTTAACTGTTTATAAAATATAAAATATATTATATATATACACCAATAATCCTCTTTAAAAAATATTCCTTTCACACATTCAACAAAAACAAAAAATGCTAATATCCATTGTGTATAAGTCTACTATCTCTGCGAACTGAATGAAATGAAAATGATCAAAATTTTTTGGAAGAAAAAAAATCCCGATCCAAGCCTCTCTATTTCCCTTTCAGAATCGAAATAATCCTTATTTTGATTGCGAAAAATCCATTGTGGAAAAACTTTTGCTAAATTATGCCGTCGCATGAAAGCGACAGAGAATAAGGGACAAGGGAAAAGGTTTTATTGATAAGGCGGTTCAAAGCATCAATCTTTCGACAGAAAGAAGGGGAGGGGGTAGAGGGGATGAGCGAAGATAAGTGGCCGGGGTTCGATAACAGTTGGCTAAGGTATGAAAAATTGGACTCTTTTACACGATCAATAACTAAGAGAAAAATAATTAGCTCTTTTATGAGGAAGAAGACAATATTCTTCGAGGGGGAAAAAATAATTTGTGGTTCCGGCCGGTGACGCCCCCTGGTTCTTTTTTTATTTGTGTTTTGTCCCCCTTATTCGGGGGTTGTTTGACTTGTTGGGGGAAAAAAGTATAATGGCGTGAAGAAAAGAAAAGGGTCATCAGAGGCAAATTACTGAAGTGTTAATGAACAATATCTTATTGTTAAACTCCAGGGAGAAAGATTTTGGAGTTGTTTTTTTGTATTCGTTTTTTATTGCGGTGTGCGTTTGAATGGATGAATGGACTCAAGTTTAGAATATATCACTAACAAAGTGATTTGTACCGATTATAGATGCTTAGCAATTTCTTAGGAAATTATATTTTCTGCCATATATAATCTACAGAAAGTATAATTTCTTATTGCTTCAAATAACTGTTAATTAACAAATCATAAATTGCTTATAGATATTGGCTGACGTATGCTTTAGCACAATGGTTCTGAAACTTTTCAGGATGCCGTACAAATTTTTTGTACAAAAATTTGTACGACGACATAAGCATTGTGTAAAATTTACACAAGCTTCAGTACTTCTATATGTGTTTTATTTGTAGTATATTATTGTTTTGTAGTAATAAACATCCGCAATAAGTTTTTACTTTGAATATAACGATACATAAATTTTAATTAAATAGCAAAATAATAAATCATTATACAAAGTAATTATAATGTAACATACATAAACTATAATCTGTTTATTAAGAGTAGTCATTTTGAGTTCACCTCTGAAATCATCCTCTTTTATCAACAATGGAATATCCAAGATTTAAATATCAATGCTTGATTATTTTTAATTATGTTTTTAAATCTTGTAATAATAGTCTACACCGCAGGATGAAGTACTTCTTCTATACATTCTTTAGATTTGATTGATACTTTGATTTTGTGGTTGTTAAACGAAAATGTCCTTTTACTTTAAATAAGTTGTAGAAAAAGATAACAGATATAGGTACTTACGTATTATCACAACATATTGGCGACATTTTTGAAACGAAGCACATGATTGCCAATTCAGTGCATACGACACATGCGAAATTGAGGTTGCCATCTTGGCGAGTTATCTTGAACGTTGGTGATTGTTGCGATAATACGTAAGTACCCAGATATTGTATTGCAATTTCAGAAATTGTTGGCAATTCTTTCGCAATTACTAGTCAAATATTTTGAAAAGTATTCGTATAAAAAGATAAATAAAAAAATCTTTGGTGACCTCTGCTGCAAGTTACACGACTTCTGGTTTAAGAAACACTGATATAGCATACATATTATGTAACTTATATTGTTAAAAACTTTCCATATGTAAAATCCAAAATGGTTTATTTAACTAATATTTATCTAATTATTCTCTGATTTTTTTAAATTTAAAATGTAGTCTTATTTTTATCTCATTTTTAGAATATTTTTTAATAATTTAAGAACACATCTGCTTACATACTAAAGCTTTTAACAATTTTAAATCGGTATAAAGATTTTTAGAACTTTGATAAAATATGGAGGAAATCTAATTTCTCGATTAATTTAATGTCAAAAGGGAAAATATTGTTGAATGCGATATGCATATCGCTGCATGAAAAGAAATGATTTCACTGAGTTTCGATAGTGATAGTAAGAACCAAGATAATATTTACTGTTTTTTTTATGAATATTAACTCTATTAAAATACAAAGAGATAATTATTTTCTGTTTATATTCTAACGAAACTTTTGTATCATTAAACTTTTTTTTTCTCATTACAGATTATGTAGGAAATTTCAAAATGAAAACCATGAAACACAGAGTCACTGACGATGGTAAAGATACAATGATGTTGTGTGAAAGCAGATTGTGCGAAGCTTACCAATCCTATATGCAAGGATCTTAAATATGTGGTGAATAATGATGATTTTAAGACGAGTCCGTTGTAATGGTCTATTATATGTATGTTGCATTAAAAAATTTGTACCCATTTGTAATATAATGAGCTTATATTTATACTCTCCTAAAATTAAATTAGCGAATGCCCTATTTTTAGAATTAGGTAATTATTAGCTTTGAATAAAATCATTCTTTGTATTATCCTTAAGCTTAACTTTAAGATTAATTCATCAACTTGCATAAAAATTAGCAAATAAATTTGTTTAAAAGAATTTTTTTAGCTGATCAAGATACTTTAATTTAATGATTAATTCATTTAAAAGGATATTTTTCCATTTAATATCACAAAGAAAGATCTTAGTTTAGTTCATATTTTCAGTTAGAATCCGCATGGTTATAACGTGTATAAGCCACAAATTTACATTGTTGGCCATTAAAGTTGCTACTTAAAGAAACAAACGTCACAATTTCCCATAAAAGAAAGAAGATGCCACGATATGCAAATAATTAGCATTTAAACACAATTGAAAGACGCATAAGGCAGAAATGACATCTCAAGTTCAGTTTAAAAGTGAAACACGCAAGGGGGTTATTATTGAAAAATTTCATTTGAATTTTGGTTGTTTGCAAAAAGATCGTGTTAGGCGTCGAAGAAACGGCTACTCCAGCGTTTGTCAAACTGTGGGGCGCATCCCCTAGAGGGGGCGTGATGGTTCTACGGGGGTCGCGAGCATATTGAAAAGTCAAAAACAAAAGATTACTTAAAAATATATTAACATTAATTTTACTGAAAGTAAACAAACAAAATACATTTGGCATAGCATAATAATGGCTTATAAAATACACATTTGTTTTGATATAATACACTTACAAATGTATCGGTACTTCACAGTGTATTTTATAATTAGTTTAACAATACTATATGTTAGGAACAAGTTTAATAATTACCAGTGACCCCATGGATTTGTCATAATAAAAGGTTTAAAAAAGTTAACTCTTATCTTGATAACTTGTACGGTTTATAATTAATACCTTAACTTCAGATTAAAAGTTATGTGATTCACTTCCCAATGCCACAGGTTTTGACATAGGTTCACGTATGTGATGTATTGAGAGGGATAACGAATAAATAAGCAAATCCTCTAAAATAATTAAATCCTTCGCAAACACTGTCGGGGTACTTTTGTTACATTCCAAAATCTTCGGAATAATTTTATGGATAGCAGTTCACAGACAAGTTCGTACTTTGGAAAGATGTATGCATACAGCCAGGGCAATTAACACTTTGGCTGAGTGAGACGTGTATATACGCTGGTAGCACTTAAGAGGTTAAAGTCGTATCGTAGCTTTAGCGTCAAAGTGTAGTATTATTGAATTCAATACATTGTTATCGTATGGAGGGGGGAGGCGATGAAAATTATAATTGAATATTGGGTCGTAAATACTGAACGTCTGAGAAGCACTGGGCTACCAGCATGAATCAGAATTCAATAGCGGTAGGATTGTAGCAAATAGAGAGTGAGATTTATCTTTCCACGATATTATTACTCGCATTGGACAGAATCCAACGACTGTCATGCGAATACAGAATCAATGGGGTCAAAATTGTTATTCTGAGTGTCATCCAAGATCTCAACAGCCTAAGAAGAGAAGCATGTTGTGAGATCCACATCGAGGGATCTCTCAGCCACCTCACGGGTCTTGAGTCAGTAACGGTGGTATTCTCAATCGCGAGTTATTGAAAAGGAAACTCACTGATTGGGTAACCCTCGCTCGCCGATAACTCGCGGATAATTCTCCATTCTTATTCTCGAACTGACGATTACCGAATCCGTGAGTTATGCGTGGGCAAGCTGTTACAGTCGTTGTGATTGGACACTGATAATCACGTGACATATTCTTTGTTACGTCCATCTTTGCTTACAAACAGATTCGCGTGATCGAAATCCGCGAGTTACCCTCCGAAATCGGCGGTTAGAAACGACGGGTTACCTGGGTTACCTTTGGATGAATAACCCGTGGATTTGGCGAGATCCGCAATTGAGAATAATGATGTTTCGCCACACACAATCTGCGAGTTACCTCCGGTTCGGGGATAACCCGAGGTTAACTCGTGATTGAGAATACCACCGTAAGTGGGATTGTCTGTAGCGTGACAAATATTATCATGTTCATTGCGCCTTTATGAATGACTTTCTGAATGATGATCCTTTTTACGATTTTCCTTGCCATTTCGGTGTAAACATGCGTGACAACAGTGATGTATCTTACAACAAAATTAGATATAGGATTAACACCACTAGGACTTTTCAGATGAGTCCCGGTTCTACATGCAACATCATGATGGAGGTACGTGCAGCTCTGTCTGGAGGTACTGAGGTGAATTGATTTGATCATTGTACTCTCTAACATCGTACCGAGCCTGTACATGATGAGATAGTATACTCAGCAGTTGGGTACAAGGTCCGAGCACCTCTTGTTCAATTCGTTGGTAATCTGTACAGCCGCTGATACATTTTTGAGACCAGTGATAACTGTTTCCTATCTTCGAGACCTCAGAGCAACCATCTTCCGACAAGATAACGTAAATCTGCATGTTTAACGTCGTATCATGAACTTCGGCAACGCAAATAGTGTTCGACTGTTGCCCTGATTTTCACGTTCTGTCTGTCTGAGCATCCACATTATGTTCTTTCTAAACTATTGTCTATTGATAACACCCTAGTCATGGGTTGTTGAAACAAAGCCACAACCTCTGTCCAGCTACTATGTTTGATGAAGTGTGTCATAGACTTGAAACATCATGGAATGAGTCGTACATATCTGACATTCAAGCTCAGTTTGGCTTGATGCCTAGTTGGGAAGAACCGTTATAACTGCCAGAAACAGCAGCTGTGTGTTTTTATTTTAAACCTTGTATATCTCCAAATTTCCTAAAAAGTTTAATCTTGTTTTCTTCCTACTGTACCGAATACGTATAATGAGTAATATTTTGGTGTTTTTTTTTTTTCCTTCCTGAAGTTACAATTCTAATGGCGAAGATTGTATATTGTCGTTAGACGATTTACACACATATGTACACATTCTGAAAATTTATAAGTAGTTTATAAATCATACTTTTTTTCCAGCAGGTTTAAAGTTAAAAAATTAAGTTAACATTATAAAACAGAAGAAATATTTAACATATTTTACACTGGAAAAAATGGATTTCATTCACGTCGAAAGTAATATACAATATACCAATCTTTTTATAGTATATGATTGAAAGTATATCAATCTCTGGTGCTAATGAATTATTGTTTATTAGCTTACATATAAAGAAAACAACATAAAAGCTATTGGTGATGAACTTCCTTATTATAAACCATGATCACAAGATACAAAGATGACACATCAACTGGAATTCTACTTTCCAAATTTCCACATCACGTGAACGTCAAAAGTTTGATTCTCGACATTATTTCCTCTACACGACAGGTCTTTAGAGGATTCAAGAGGATATTGGTGTTGGAATGTAATATTAATATAGTGTTTCTTAACTTAAAAATTATCCTAGTTTAGATCATAATCCTCTTAATGTTAAACTAGTACACTTTTGGTTATATTTCGCACTCAAATCTTCTATTTTTGCTCAAATAAATTTAAATCTTGACCTAAATTATTATGATACGAAGAAATTATGCTTCCATAATATAAATTAATCATACCCTTATTTTCAAAGCATTTTTCGTTTCCGAATAAATGGATTTGCAGTCATTTTGAAATGAGTGTGCTTTTAAACAGGAAAACATTTTTACATGAACTAACTTTCTACCAGTTAACCAACTCTCTGCTAACTCCAAGTTTATTCTAGCCGTATTATAACACATCCTATCGAACCAATTTCATGGAAAATGATTATGCAATTACATTTGCAAATGTACGAGCCATATACATGTCAATATCTAATCTCAAATAACGGATTCTACAAGTGACTTTCAAAGGCATAAATTAGAGGAATGTTCATTCCGTTAATACAAATGTGTACTAATTTAATTTGAACCACCTAAATAGTAGTGAAACTAAATTTTTTTAAGGGGACCTTGTATGATTTATGCATTAATCTTTGATGTAATGCTTTTTAAATTTTTTTTTTTGCTTGTGACCAATGTATATGGATTATGTAAGACAGGTTTTGTGCTCAAAATACCACGGAAGGCTAAACATTTAATTTTTTAAGGAAATGTTTCAAAATTTAAGAAGGGATTTTAAAATGCTAAACCTCCTACAATAAGCAATACCTTCAAAAAGTAAACACTGCAGCTTTTACTGGGGCCACCACATATGTACTAATGAAGTCAGTGTAAAAGTTTTATCATCTGCGATTGCAGAATATTGCACATACGTGCGGCCGATCGGACTAGACCCAAAAAATCTCGGATCCATGGATGAACAGTTTATTACATTCTGATGAGTAGTTCCATAACAAGAAGCCATTACTTTTGGATACTTTAAGCCCAGTATACCCTGTATTTACCAGAAGCACACACATCAGGCATATTTCACAGTTTCTTTAAAAAGGAGGGGGCTACTATGTCGAAATTACGGTGCGCGTTAAAGCGGAAGACTAAAAAAAAAACTTCAATCGGATTCGCTCGATGTTGAGGGGAGAGAAAGCTGGGGTTATGAAATGTTGTAATGTACAGGGTTGGCTGAACTGTGGGTCAGCACATTCCAGCAAAATATGCAAATATCACGCACAGTAAAAGGAACATGTTGTTCTTGCCACAATCAGATAAGAATTTCAGAATGCCGACGTTGCCTGAGAGAGCACTCCTTGTGAAACTATACAACCGCAACAGTGAGAATGCAGCGGCAGCTGTTAGAGCAGTGCTCTCAAACTTTCAATACTTGCGACCCAATATTGAATAATAGTTTTCATTGCGCCTCCCCCCCCCTTCATACAATAACAATGTATTAAATTCGATAAAACTATACGTTGATGCTAAGCCTACAATATGACTGTAACCTCTTAAGTACCATCGACGTATATAAACGCCTTGCTCAGCCAGTGCGTTATTTGTCCCGGTCGTATATATACGTCTTTCCGAAGTACGATCTTTTCTCAGAACTGCTATCCATAAAAAATTATTCCGAAGGCATTTGGAATGCAATAAAAGGATATTGACAGTGTTTGTGAAAGATTTACTTATTTCAGAGAATTTGCTCATTAACTCCTTTTCTATCCCCTCCCCCAATACACCACATAAGCTCGCCGACATGTTAACCGGTGGCATTGGGTAGTGAATACCGTAATCTTTAATCGGCATCTTAAGGACTAATTATAAACCGTAAAAATCATTAAGATCAGTGTTAATTTTTGCATATAATTTTATATATGACAAGGCCATGGGGTTATTGGTAATTATTAAACTTATTCTTAACTTAGTATTGTTATAAATTAATCATAAAGTACACATTGCGCAGTAACATATATTTATGAGTGTATTACATCAGTGTAAATGCGTATGTCAGAATGTATTTATTTGTTTACTTTCAGTAAATTAATAATTTTTAAAAATAATCTTTTATTTTCGACTTTTCAATAGGCTTGTGGCCCCCTCGAAGGGTTATCACGCCCTCCTAGGGGCACGCCCCACAGTTTGAGAAACACTGTGTTAGAGAGTTCCGCCGTCTTAAGAAACAACGACTTGGATCGATGTCAACGCATGCTCTTATACACATGTTGGTAAAATTCGAGAAAACAAGACAGCTGGGCGTTCTTCCTAGAAGAGGACGAAAAAGAGACAAGACCACCGTTGTAGAGGATATTGCTACAGCGCTCGTGGAAGCAAGCACTGAATCATTTCACGAAATTGTTAGCGTACCGAAACTTTCACGTACCCCGACATATCATGCATAACATTTTGAATTTCTACCCATGTAAGATTCAAGCGTTCAGCAATCGAAATCGCACGACTCAGACACTCGCTAAACCTTCGCGCTAGAATTTCTTCGAAGAATGGTGGTCGATGAATAATGGTCATGGAACATACAGAGAACGGACGAGGACCACTTCCATCTAAATAGACCAATGAATAGCCATAATTGTTGCATCTGGGTGACAGAAAACCCCCACGTGGTACATATAAAAGCATTGCATGATACGAAAGTTACAGCATGGTGCAGGTTCACTGCTCCATTCATTCCCGAACCCTATTTTTTTGAACGAGTGACCCCTCAAGGACTTACCAACTGTTCTGTTAAAGGGGAATGGCATCGTGAGATGTTATAGACTTACGTAATTCCTACTTTCCAGCAACGAAGCTACCAACAAGAAACCATATTCATACACGATGGAGGCCCACCTCACATCGTGAGCTCAATCCAACAATTGTTAAAGCAGGCATTTACAGACGAACGTGTGATCAGCCATTCTTTCCCAACAGCTTGACCCCCACGATTACCCGATCTTTCCCAACAGCTTGGCCTCCATGATCACTCAATCTCACACCTTGCGACTTCTGGTTATAGGGCCTTTCAAAAGACAACGTTTACCGGGAGCGTTTGACTACTGAGTTGGATTTAAAGAACTGTATTCGCCGCCGTATTAACACCCATGATGACTCTCTCCATTCAGCGATAGAAAGCTAGATTTTCAGAAAGGAGTGTCTTGTCGAACATGATGGTTCACATATTGAACATGTTTTAAGGCACTGATTTGCATGCTAAGTACAGTATGCCATAAAGAAAAGTGTATTATTTTTAATAATTTGCAAGTGCAACATTGTAATTGTGTATTGTCCTTATTGTATTCTTTTTGTGTAAGAACTCTCATTAAAACCTTCACTGTTTCTTGATCTCAGTTTGTTTCTTCTTCACACGATAATCTGTAGCGCCACCAAGTAGCTATTTTTAAACTATGGGGTTTTTTTTTATTTCAGAAAACTCGAGCGCATCATCTAAAATGTCTGTTGCCCAAATATTTTTCTCTTCGGACTAGCAGAACGACCACCAGGGCTCTCTGAGTAGAGGAAGTTTAATTCCTCTAACCCTGTACATTGTGTTATTCGCTATTCAGTATTAACTTATCTGTTATAAACGCATTCTTTTCTTTATATTGAAAAAAAATAGTTTTATTTCAGTTCTAAAATTATCTAACCAAAATTAAGTCCTTTTCCAGCAGTCAGAGATAGAACCCGCCGAAAACCTTGTAAAACGGTAGATTTTTCTTGCTAAACTCTGATGGACATTTCAAGAAAAAATAAATATCGCATAATAAACGAAGGATAAGAGGTTATCGATTAATTACTGATCATTTTCTCACAAAATAATTAAAACATCAGAGGTACCTTAAAGCCAAAAGCACTATTATGGTGGCAGGCTCATAAGGAGCACAGACGATTATTGATGAGAAAACTTTTTGCGTTGTGAAATCTTTCACCCACCAGAATGAACATGTATACACAAGGAATGCTCAAAAAGCTAAAGGGAAGGAAAAATGCACCAAGAGAGCATGTTTGGTGACGTGTCAAGTATGAAGGAGTATGATATTCATTTTTACGAAAAAGGAATAAGAACCAAGTTAAAGGTTTTACTCTACTTTACTAAGTTCTTACAAGGTCTACTTAACTGCCTACTAAAAGTTGCATGATTCACTCCCCAGTATCACCGTTTTTCACATAGATGTGTATACGCGGTGTTTGGTGGGTGGGGGAATGAATGAATAAGCAAATCGTTCTCGGAAATAAGTAGTGTAACAACCGATTAGCGGTTGTTGGTGTTTGGGGTTCGAACAAAGATCAGCCATAGCAAGTTTTAAATTCAAATTTATTTATCCTTTTTACCTAATTAGCACAATTAAAGGTTGGAAATGTACTTAGTAAGTAATTAGAAGAGCAATCCTAGGGCTTAAGGCTGCTTAACATATAAATATAATCCACTCTACTTACTCTTGGAGCACTCTGAACATCTACGCTAGAATTCACCTCAAATATCGTACTTAATTGTACAACCTTCGGTCGTAAATTTAATGTACAATTTTATCACTTTCATTCTCCAGTTACCAATAATTGACCATCCAGCGACTATCCATCGACTAATATCGTGTATCTAAATGTCAACGCTTAAATAGAACAAATCATTTGAATAAATCAAGTCTTCTTCTTCGAGAGAAATTTTTCAATAGAACATACAGTTAAAAAGAATAATTTTACCCCAAGAGGATTAGTAGAAGGTTCGCTGATAGACCCGTTACAATCGCAAACATTGTCCAGATCCATTCATTACATTCCAAAGCCTTCGGAATAGTTTTACCGATAGCTTTGCAAAGAAAATATGGTACTTCGGAAAGGCGTGTGCATACGTCCGGGGCAGTCAACACACTAATGGAGCGGATGTATATATAAGGCTTTAAGGCACTATTTTTGAACCAATAGTAAAGCCCCTGAACGCAAACCTGGTAAATAGATACGGCTGTACTTTCCTTTAGGCAGGCGAAATGAGACCCAGCGGTGTTTAAAAGAGAATGTGTTGCACTTCGTGGATAATAAATATTGGCCTTCCAGCGGTCGGGATTTAAATTTCATTAGATAATAAATTGTAGTCAGTATTGGGAGCGAAGGCGTTCCAAATACGGTCTCATAATTCGAAATAACTTAAACGTTCTTGAAGGAAAGCAACGATGGAAATTCCCATGCGTGCCTCGATAGATGAATGGCTACAGAAACTTAAGGCCAGATTGATGTCAAAAGGGATCCATTTGAATAACAGGTGCATAGTGTTAAATTTTTTCGTCAGACAGATAACCTGATCGGAACATCTGTCTCATTCACCTCCTTTCCCAAGGTCATAAAAATTGAGATGGGCACAGTTGGCCTTACCCATGATGGGCTGTTGCACCACAGAGTTTAATTTTAATTTAGTGCTAAATTAAAACTTTAAAGTGATATAGCTTTAAAATTTCATTATTAAATTTTCATTTTAACTTCTTTTTTTTTAATTGTATTACAACTTATAGCATGACTAGGTATTACGAAGACACTCATTCATCATCTACTTTATAGAGGACAAAAGATCATAGATAGTAATGGCGAATATTTCGATTATCAATCTTTGTAACTAGTATCTTTTCAATTAAGCTGAATTTGACATAAAAAAGAACCAAGTTCCTACTAGTACACCTAATGTATTTAGCATACATACTAACAAAAGATTAAGCATACATACTAACAAAAGATTATGGGAGGAATAGTTTTGAACACAAAGATTTGGACTCATTATTGCGTTCTTGAAGCAAGCAACCAAAGACTAGGAATTTATAAATAATTTTATTATCAGCAATGTTAGAGTTAAAATTTTTAACCTTCTAATTTAACTTGTTTGCAGGATTCCAACAATTGGAATAGGAACCAGTTAGCTCTTTTCAGTTGAATAGTACGTTGAATTATAAGTTTTATAGAAGCTTAAGATATTTGATCACGTGAGCACAAGGATCATTAAATCACATGTTGTTTTCTATTTCCTTTAGTTACTAATTGCGTGTTACAATTCCAATTTATATGCAACTGTCATACTATACATATCTCAACAAACCTTAAGCGTACATTGTAACATGAATGGTATACAATCTTTTCAGTATGAATTTTAACTATTAAAACTATCATTACATCGGCATGCAATTATAACAACTGAATCTTTCTCTCCTTAGTATTACTGATCAAACAAGATCAACTTTTTTTTTACAAATCGTTTCAACCCTCTTAACAACCCAAACCAACTTCTAAAACTACACCAAACATTCCCTCCTAACCAATAATTAAACCAATCCCCCTCCGAAAATGTTGAGAAATCCGAACAACCAATAGCCGAGCGGTTCCCTTTGTATGTGAGCGAGTGCTTCAAAAGGTTACCCCCATAAAGTCCGCCCTGACTCAATCGATATATTCTAACGAAGACCCCCTCATCATAAAAGCCCAACGTTATTAGTGGAAGCTGGACGGTAGAATTGAAGGGCCAATTTCGCAGGACGGAGAAAGCGAGCAAGTATTCAACAACAACAGGTCCAACCGCGTCAATATTTGCTTCTCTGAAACAATAGAGACTTTGGTTCGCCCTCTCTCTCATTGGTCTCTTTAAATAACGTCTTTCAATTCGAAACTATATTGTTGCCAGTGCACCCTTTTGTGTGGGGGGACCACCAGTACCTTAATTTCAAAGGGAAATATTAATTTCGACTTAAATGGTTTGCAGTAAGCCATCGGTTTTGGAAACTTGGAGCTGTGCATTTTTATGAAAGGAGAATTATTAACTACCTCGTGGTAGGGAATGTAGACGCTTGCTGTGGAAGATGGCTTATTGCAGTATTGTGATTGGCTTTGGCTTCGCTTTTCTTCTTAAATTTCGAATAAATTGCTTTCTTCGAGAGATTATTGTGAAGAAAATCTCTTTTAAAAGTACTGAAATGCTTCATGTCGGACATGTTGAATTGGATATTAATTGAAGTGTAACGAATGATTTTAAATGAAAGTGTATCCTAAATGTGTGTACCAAAGCTCTTATATTTTAAATTGATTTTTGTGAACATGTTGTTTCAGTTTGTTTCATTGTATATAGACTTTGTTGCCACTTTAATAAATCAAATTGCATGTTACTAAATGACTAACGTGTAATCTTATAAATTTTTTAATGTGCATTCAGAATCCTTTATTTTACCTAAATTAAAATCTGATGATGTATTAATTTATTGAAAATATCCCCTCCTCCAAAAAAATTATTAAAAATATTTCATGAAGCAAAACTTCTTCCGTGAAATAGCTTTCCCAAAAATCTGTTTTGTTTTCTCTTTCGATTTCCCTTAAAATATTCGACAAAATGTGAGAATTAAAGCATTAAAAAACAAAACTCAACCAATATTAGTTTTTATTATTCTGGCACTTATTCAGTACTATAATTTAATATTTGAGATTGTTCAAATAATATATTATTGATTCACTTATTTATTTATTGGAAAACCTTGATTTTTAAATTTAATTTCAATTTATGAATTTGCAGTTGGAATTTCCGGCATTAATGGAGTATAGTCTTAAAAAGAAAATTATGATTAATAAAAATTAAATTTAGAAAAGGAACATGAAATGTGGCTTTTTCTTAAAAATTCCCCTTCAGAAATGATACAAATATAACATTTACACACACACACACACAAATTTAAGAATTTTTTTATATGTATAAATGTATCCAAAGATGTACCGAAATTCAAATTCTACGTGAGAAAGGATTCAGAAAATAGAAAACAAATATCAGACACACATTGTATTTAAATCTTTTATTGTAATTTTTAATGAAATAAAAGTAATAAAAGAAGAAGAATCTTAAATTTGTTACTTCATATTATGCATTTCATTATGATAAAATTGCGCAAAAGTATTGTTAAACATATTTTTCTTTTTTAAAAAAATACTATATTACTTTAGAAGATCCGGTATTTATGTGCATATGGAAAATAGGACGGATCTTCGCACTGAGAAATAAACGTACAAAATCAAAAATATAAAAATGATTAAAATGCTGATTTTAAATACTTAAATATTTATCAATAAAAAATTAAAAATGTATAAACTAAACCAAAATCTTCAACTCAGATATTTGTAGCAGCTGTAATTATACTGAAGGACAAGCATATTTCCTTTAAATTTTACCCTCAAAAAATTAAGTGATTATAAATCTGTAAAAAATTGTTTTTACCTCTGCAGAAGACTGTGCAGAGAAATTACGAATCTGTGATTTATGCAGTATTGCCTAATTCGTTATATTTTAGGGCATTTTTTGGTTTGAAAAAATATTGTCCAATATGCTTATTTAATTTGTACTGAGAGAATAAATTGTGACACAATCAGTGAAAAAAGTTTGAGTTTTAATGAAGTTTAAATAGTTATTTTATAAAAATGACAACCATACTTCAAACGCTCAAAATTATTGAAATTTCTTAAGGCATCCGACTACGTTCGGAACCGTAATGATAAAAAAGAATATAAATGAATAATTTTTTTCGATGTTCAGAGTCATGTGAATTAGAATATACATTCAAAATGTTTTTACGAATATTATTGCAATAAAAAACTACTCAAATGCACTTTTTTTGCAAAAAAAAATAAAGAAGAATGATATATTTTTTAAGTATTCTCTCTTTTTGTGAAAAATGCTTCTATGATAATATTTCGATTATACATAGCTAGGACTTCTTCCTGAAAAAGGGTTTATGAAATATATAGTTTAAAAAAAGGATTTATTCACAATTCAGTACCAGAGTAGAGAAATTTTAACAAAAAGCACCGGTTATTATTTCAGTTGACAATAACTCTGAAAATAATATAAAATTTTCAAAAATTCGTATTCAGGCCTGTAGAGAAATGTTAGCTATATCTAAACAAAATATTACCATAGAAGCACTTTCCATTAAAGTAGAATGTATGAAAATATATAATTCTAATTTTTTTTTCATTTTTTGCCAAATATATATATATAAGTTTCATTTAAATATTTTTCTTGCTGTAATAATATTCTCAAAACTATTTTATATGTAAAATTCAGTTCAGGTGACTCTAAATATCTAAAAAAATTTTTATTTCTACACTTTTTTCAAAATCACAGTTCCAACGCATTTGAACACTCAGTGGCATACACAAGGGAAATATTTAGGAGTTTAACCTTCCAGTCCATAGACCAACAGATTTTCAATTTTTACCATATAAATCACTCTTTGGCGCTTTCTTCCACATGTTTCTTTGAATGTAACCTCCTACCCTATTAGTTTCCTGTGTACGCCACTGCGAATACCTCTTAAACTGGCATTCATTTTTTCCCTCAATGTGTGACGGGCTCTATTCGGGTCTTCTATTAATCATCTTGGGGAAAATATTCTTTAACTGTGAATTTAGTTTAAAAGTCACTTTCTGTAAAGATGACTTGATTTTATGCAAATGTAACTACTATTTAAGTGCCTGTCGTTGATTATGTGAGTTAATGGTTAAGCGTTGATCGTTAAATTGAAATTCAAGTGTTAGTGGACAGCGACCAGTGGTCGCGTAAGATTAATAGCAATGGAGAATCCGTCAGGAAGTGGTTAGACAACCAAACTTGGAGCTTACTATATTATAGTACTTCAAGAAGGATCATATACAAGGAGTTGCCACTTCAGATAAGTACCTTCCATAATTTAGTTATCTGATTACGGGTTTGTATTTCATATTGCTCCCGGAATTAAGTTATAAAAGTGTATTTCGTAAAGTGGTACAGATTATATAAAATTAGCTATTTTATGATCATGCCTACTTCTTCCTCGAACCCTTTCAAACCCGCGATATTCGGGTCACGACATATTAAACAGTTTTTATTTTTCAATTCCTACTATTAGCTCGCCCCGTCTATATATTTATTTATTTATTTATATATTTGTATATTTATTTATTTATCTTGGTGGAATCTTCAATCGTTAATAAAATACATTTTAAAGCGCTGAATTGAGCTGAAATTTTATATACAGGATCATTTTGGATGACAATACAATAATTTAATTATAATTAATAAAATTAATTGATTAAAACTAATTATTTAAAAAATTACAAATACAGCCACGTTGGCGACTTAGCGACCCTTTTGGCGACTTGTGTCAAAACTTGAAAAGGTTTTCTCTCACGTGTTAAAGGATTCAGTTGGACTGAAATTAAAAGGTCAATACGATACTTTAATAATAACTAAAAAAATTAATTACCACTTAATGTCGTGATTCTGTCCTACGTATATACACATTTATATTAATTGTAACTATTTAATAAAAAGTAGCTAAAATAAAATTTTTAGTTGTTGATCTAAGTAGTGAGTGAGTGGGTGAGTTTGGTGTGTTTTATCGCGCAAGAGCCAGTTTTGGCTATACTGCGCCAAACATTCATAGATCTGTGGTCTGGACAGGAAAAGAAGAAAAGGATAAATTGGATGACAAGATGGAGGGTCGAAAATAGAGAAGGATCACTGGGGTACCCCGTGGTCGTGACACCAGTGTTTACCAAAGACAGTAAACCCCTTGGGAAAAGGAAAAGATCATTAGGGTACCTCGGGATTGTGACACCCGTACCCACCTAATGAAGGTGAGCCCCCTGAGGAGTGATCTAAGTAGGAATTGAACTTAAAAACTATTTTTTTTATATTACTTGTTTCCAATTATCTTTTCGACTTAATTATCAATAAGAATAGGTTTTTCTCAGAAATTACCATTCAACAATTTTATATGTACAATAGGAAATCTTCCAATCACATTGAATTCTAAGAAAAAACATATGAGCAACATCTTCAATCAAATATTCTCTCCACTTATTCCCCTACTTCTATCCTCACATGAACTATTCTGTCCAACTAATTTCTGATTCTATTTATTAATTCAACTTAATGAATGAAATTCAAATATTTTGAAATCTGGATTAAGTCAACTACCAACGATTCCACTTTTTCTATTTCACTTTTACGGATAAATAAACCCATTTCGAATCCAACTCTCTCCATCCATTTATTCGCTTCTTAAAACTTCCCTTCGCCCTCTCCCTCAATTACTTAATCACCTCCCGTCTAGGTCAGAGGTCACCCCCGTTTGGTTAGCGGAATAATTTATTTCGGTCGGAACACTCCAGCAAGCAAAAGCTAATTGGCAAAGCACGGTTCCCACCGAAACATTTAATAAGTCAACTATTCGAGTAAAGAATTCAGCGGACATCAGAAGTTTAATTAAACAGAAAACAATTTAATTTGTTCCCCTTCGGTTTTACTTCTCTCTCTCCCCAGTCCAAAGTGGCATTGATTGTGGCACCGGCACAAAGATCTTTGCAGAATTGAAATTTGAAATGTGGTCTCTTCTCTTTTCCTTTTGCTATATTAACCAAATAAGGTACAGGAATTTGAACTCGTTTTAAATGCTAATGGGAATAAATGAAATGTGACAGAATATTTCACGACGTACAGCCCCGATTGCTCGTGGGAACTTTATTTTCTATCGCTGCCGCCGACGCGAAAAGAGTCGGCAATTCCGAAAAGCCATTTTTGGTCTCGCCTACCAAAGGATTTTTGTTTATTGTTGATATAAGAAGAGAGTGGCGTTAGATCTCTGAAGAACCGTTTCATAGGTTTCTTTTTATCCAAGAATTGTAACACAGAAGGAAAGGCAGAGGAAATTATTGTATGCACTTAGCATATTTCCTTGTGTATATATTTATAAACTTTTTGACAGAACTATAATTCGAACTTGCTGTCCAAAATTAAGGTTACGAACACAAAAAATGTAATAAAGAATTGTATTGTGTCCAAGAATTGTAACATAGAAGGAAAGGCAGAGGAAATTATTGTATGCACTTAGCATATTTCCTTGTGTATATATTTATAAACTTTTTGACAGAACTATAATTCGAACTTGCAGTTATTTACACTGCTGTCCAAAATTAAGGTTACGAACACAAAAAATGTAATAAAGAATTGTACTGTGTCCAAGAATTGAAACATAGAAGGAAAGGCAGAGGAAATTATTGTATGCACTTAGCATATTTCCTTGTGTATATATTTATTAACTTTTTGACAGAACTATAATTCGAACTTGCAGTTATTTACACAACTGTCCAAAATTAAGGTTACAAACACAAAAAATGTAATATCTTTGCATATATGGGATGCATTTTTGTATACATACCTTCCTCATACTATAAGAATAATTAGACTAACAAATTAAATCTTAATATGGGGGTTACTCTTTTTGTAATATACAAATTAGATCACAAATTGTCAAAACATGCTGTTGTAATGTAGTGTGTGGGGAGTGCTGATTGATTGATTAATTGAATATTAACGTCGCACTGTTCAGCTACACGAGGGCTTTCGGCGACGGACCACGTAATTTTGAACCATGGTCAAGTGATGTGGACGACACCTGAGATGGCACCCCCCTCTTCTAACTACCACACCTTACCAACGGGAGGACGTATCAGCTCTCGACAGATTTAGAGTGCATCGCTGCCCTACACGGCAGGTCTTTAATGATACTGGGCTCGAACTCGTGAGAAAGCCAGCCACGATCCGATACCTATACCACTCGGCTACCGTGGCTGTGTGTGTGTGGGAGTGCAATGCCGGTTCGAAGTATTCAAATGAAGACACTCTATCCAAGTAGGTCAAGAATCCAATTTATTTTGGGGTGAACAGCAGAAAGGAATAAATAAAAGGAATATTTCACAAAACACGCACGCACTCGTACAACAACAAGACGAAAAACTAATACTGAGAGCTCAACAGACATCTTAACAAGTTACACTGTAATATTCACGGTTACAAGTAATACTCGCGAAAACAAGTAATCTTAATGGTTACAGTTATAAACTGTTACACTGTGTAATAATAAAAATTAAATGTCTAATAAGGAATGTGGGCACCCCTTGCTGCTATATAGGCTTCACAGCAAGCTCTCCCACTAGAAAATAGGTTTTAGTTTCATCTTATGGCTACAATTCCTACTCTTCTATAAGAGCACATTTTAACGTCTGGTACGTATTTGGAAGGTATTGACTTCCAGCAATGACTCTTCCTAAAGCTTCCCAAATATGTTCGATAGGTATTATGTCAGGAGATTTTAATGGCCATTCCCTCTAGCAAATATCCTCTTCCTCAAGAAAGTCTTCGACAAGATTAAAATTCTTTTTATTAGTCAAAACTCAAATTAGGATATGATGCTTGTTTTTGCTCACTTTATATATAATGTTTTTTTGAAAATAAAGTGGTAGATTTCTTGAAATAGTAGGAAATTTATGATTGTAACGTTAATTTTGGACACTAGTGTATAAATGTACTTGAATTTTATATAATTCTTAGTTTCTCAGATGCGATTTTTAACATAAAATTACAAAATTGCATCAATGATTTTTCATATATAAAGGTTAATAAGTTCATTGCCTAATATACTCAATGTAGTTGACTGATTGCTTTTTAAAGATGCATTCTAAAACATTCCGTAAAAGTGGGAGTCTAGTGGTCATGGTCATGAACTCGGGGCAGGGATGCCATGATTTCGAACCTTAGTCCGACTGAAGATCCGCCGTGTAGAGGCCTTATGCAGGTTGAATCTTTTGTGATTTAGTCCTTCCGATGTGGTGTGATGTGGAAGCTTGTAAAGAGGGATACCATCTCAGGTATTGTCCTAATCATATTTGGTTGTGGTTTAAAATTACGAGATCTGTAACACTAGTGTTACTTCATTGTGCGATATTAATAAACACTCATTCCTTCTGAAAATATTCAAGTCTGTTGGCGATGTACCAAATAATTCTGTACCACAGTCAAGTGAGTAGATTTGTTTTCCATATAATCGTGAATAGTAAATGTTTCTATCACTTTAAAGTCCTGTTTTTTACCTTTTTAACAAATGTTTGGAGCAGTTTAGCCGTAGTTGACTCTTGTGCCATAAAACCATCAAAATTCCTCATTCACTCAAGTGAGCCTGATTCTAGAAAGTTCGACAGAACGTCAACGTGAGGACTTCATATCTAGATAGTTTTAACGTGCCTTAACCCCTCTACGTAACCAACTAATGTGGCTCTAAAGCAAATATTAGCTCAA
>BMAV01016887.1:0-115011 GCA_019973955.1 Trichonephila inaurata madagascariensis
TTTCCCCCTCTTCTTCAGGAACTGAAGAGAGATATTTTTTTGAGAAATTTGAGGGCGGGAATAATCTGTCCCGTTCTAAATATTTCTAATCAAAGCATTTTCGTATCCGTTCCTATGGAACACAAAGCAAAGGTTAACTGACGCGGGGGTATAGATCAGTCGAAGAGCATCCGACTGCAGATCGAGAGGTCCCCGGTTCAAACCCGGGTGTCCTCTTCTTCCGGGAAGTGATGAGAAATATTTTACTGAAAATTTCGAAGGCGGCAATGATCTGTAACGTTCTGTATATTTCTGGACAAAGCATTTTCGCATCCGTGACGGTGTGCGCTCGCATCGTAAAAATTCAGCCTCATCCTATTTCTCTAACGCCCCAAAAGAAGTATAACTTCAAAAATAACTTTTCTACTCACTTTCAGTGAAATTCCCTCTGATGTTTAAGGAATTGTTAGCTTTTGAAGGTGTATCTAGTGACATTTGAGAGTTGGCAACCATGGTTAGTTGGAGGCGTAACTCTTCAGTTTTTCGAAAATGCTTTGCAGGTTTTTCCTAGTTTTTAGTGAAATTGGTTTTCTGTAATAACGGAAATGTAAGTAAAGGCTGAAATAAGTGAAAATATAGTTATTGTTGTCAGCCATATAGTGGTCTGTCAAATATAAAATTTTACCTTTGGCGGTCCACGAAGTTCTTCAGGTCGGTGACCACTGCCTTATATTACAGCATTCTCACATTTTTTCTCAGTTAAATATTATGAAATTAGGAAGTTTCTCAAAAATTTATATTGAGAGTTTCTCAAAACCATCAGATATTCTTTATTGACAAATAGTTTAGATTTTCCACGCTCTTTTGATGGACATCGCAGTATTATTTATTTAAAATGAAAAAAATAAAATATCACGCACGAAAGTTTTAATTTAAACATCATTATCTTCATTTAACTATAGTTATGAAATTTATAGTTCATGTATGAAGTCATAAGTGCTCAGTGTACTGACAATAAGAAACTCTTCTTTAAAAAAGATTGTCCCACTTCCTGACGTGCAAAGTAAATTTTTTCCTTCAAACAAAAAAAAAAATACTTTCTTCCTGTAGACGAGGCTAATAAATCATATATGTCTATTTATAAAGGAATGTTTGTTTTTAATTGGGATATACGTTTAAGAAGGTTATAACCGTAAATGGACAACGAAAACAAGAATGTGACAGCAATGAAAGCGCTAACGGCACTCTACGGGATTGTTCATAGACTATTGTTTATAGAACTATGGGCATATTAATGAAGCTAATCAATAAGCTGGAGAAAAACGGGTTGAAAAGTGGCTTTTAAAAGACGTATTTACTTTCAAGGGTTATGTCATAATGAAAAAAATGTGTGTGTGAAAGCTTTTTGCAATCAACGCAGTTAATTCTAAATTACATATATTTTTATTGCACTGAGAAAAAAGGCAGTCCAAATGGATTAAAAAGTATTGGCAAAGTATTGATACAGGGTAATTAAATGAAGTTTACGATTTCCCAGGGAATAAAAAAACGGACAAAAATCGAATTTTTTATAAAAGCTTGAAATTCCCAGCCGTCGAATTTTGATATCTCTCCATTGTATAAAGGGTTTAAAGATTGTGGGGGCACATGCGACTCAGAATGATATGGAACGGGCGCCAATTCCGCAGTTACGAGCTATGGTGCAAAAACATGTAAAAAAGAAAAAGAAAAATAATTGGGACGAAAACATTTTTTTTGAAATTTTGTACAACAGCAGGGGTCTAAAGAGGACGAAGTCGTCAGGTGGCCGGGAATACTGCATTCAATTCCTTAAGCTCTGGAAGATTACTGGCATGTCAACATCCTCTCGACAGCTACAGATTTTCGAGGTTTTCTTTTTACTGAAGGAACAAGCTTCCATACACCTAGAAGAAATTCACGCATTTTCGAACACCTGTTGTAGAACAACCTCTCAATTTCTGTCTTATTAGTGTTTTAATGTTTTTGTCCTTTTTCTCTGCGTTTTTGCACCTTAGTTCGCAACTCCGACATTTGCAACCCTGCATATTCCGATGTCATTACGAATCGTCTCTGTCTCCCCTACACACCCTACCAGTTTGTCGATCTGGTAGTGAATCAGTCTGTATACATAAATTCCCTCTTTCGAAAATCTCAGTGGCGCAACAGTCTACTGTGACCATCTCAGTTTTCGTGAACGCACAGGTGCTGAGCAGATGTTCCGGTCGGGGGTATTGACAAATCGACAATTTTTGTTCCAAAAAATTCCGAAAAATAAAAAAAAAGAAATCATAAGTAAAAAGAAATACGTGACCTGCAGACACTTTTTGCATAAACTATTTATGAATAATTTAGGTATAGTATTCATATGCTTAAAAACTATTTCTTTGATATTTATCAAACATTAAAATAAAGGTCAAAGGAAAATATTTATAGTTACATAAATGAAAACCTTTTAATGTTTTCCTAATAAAACAAATTTAATTTCTGTGTAAATGATGATATAAAGAAAAGAAATTACAAATAAACTCAAAAGTGGAATAGATACATAATTTATAACACTTTTTGAAAACTTCTTTTCATTTCTATATTTAAAAAACAAAGTCCCCGTGCGCTGCAAGGAAATGTTTGAATGATTTTCGAATGTAGCATTTAATATGTTTTAAGATAAATTCATTGAAAATCGTTGTTTGTTCTTTTAGCCACATTAACATGTCTGAATTGTCTTTAAATATTTTTTGATCATGCATGATAATTACCTTTAAAATGTCCGACAGTTCAAAACCCGGGTTTTTTAAAAAAAGTAAAAAAAGATAATATTCATGATATTTGTTCACTTAGATTAAAAATTATTTAAGTACCATATTTTTGAAAAAAATAGGGATAGAATGACCCCTTTTCAAAAAATTTCCCTTTTTTGAAAAAAAGCATATTAAAAATTTTTGCCCGTATATAACTCAGACCTCTGTACAAAGGCTCAACTAAATTTTGAAAAATATAACTTGAAGTGGGTTTATCCATGTTTTATGACAACAGAGGGAGAAATTTTAGAAAAAACGCCGTTAATTATTTCAATTTGGGTTTTGTAACTCTGCAAATAATTTTCTGAATTTTTCAAAAAATAGTTCAGACTCTCTGGAGAAGTTTTACTTTATATAACACACACACAGAATATTATTATTTTAGAAGCATTTTTATAAAGGAGAAATTTTTGAAAAAATTATTCTAAGTTAATGACAAAATTTGTATTTAACTTCTTACTTTCTGGTCAAAATCTCTTTAAAACAATTTTATACATGTACTCCAATCTAAGTGACACTAAATATCATGAAAATTATCCACATATGAGCTTTTTTTAAAATCACGGTTCCGAACGTAGTGCGATACCTTAAATGTTTTCTACAATGTATTTTGTTTTTGCAGAGATTTCACAATATAATCACGAAGGACAGAAAATTTTAGTTTTTATGATAATGATTCTGTTAATCCAAATTCAATAATAATATTTAATTAATTATTCTATCAAATAATCATTTATTCCAAAATGGACATCAGTATTTCATAATAAAATATATTACCATTTAAAAATTTCTACTAGTTGTTCAAAAGTCTGAAGAGAATGTTAAATATTTTCATTCAGTGAATTTTCAGTTATTAAAAAAAGTTTTGAATAACTGGAAATATTGCATTACATTTCATTTGAATGCCATGGAATACGAAAACTAAAAACAGTCCATTAATTTTTCAAACAGTGATTTTTACAGTTTGAATTCCTCAAAATATTCAGTTCATATCCATTGGCTTTATTAATTCTCCATAAATTCGAATATAATTCAAAATATTCTATTAATTCATTGATATTTTAATAACATAGTAGCGGAAGTTAATACTTTAATTCAAAAAAAATATTGCATACATGACGTCAAAAGAGAGAAAGATTGTCAAAGAGAACATCGATTACTTAAATATGATGAATAACTTTGCAAAAAGGGAGTCCTAAGTGCTTCTTCTGGTCTTTCTAAATACATGTATTGTTTTCTTATACCTCTTGAGTTTTATTTAACAATGAATTGAGATAAGAAATCAATAAATGTGTCTGAGGGAAATAATTTAACCCCCTGAGAAATAAGAAGCCGAAACATTGAGTATTGTTTGGATATAATAGAATACTTCTTCATACTAGTGTCCAATGAAAGCCTCATTTTATTTCCATTATTATGCGAATATTTTGACAGTCTATGCATCAAAAAGGAAGATTTTTATGGATGTAATGATAGACAAGCAACATAATGAGAGAATTATCTAATTGAAAAGTATATTAGAGTAAATGGTTTTCTTAGAAATAAATCCTCGAACACATCAATAAGTAAATAAAACACTTAAGTTCTACATACCTTTGTATGTCTTTTATTGGTATAAATACCCGGATATATTTATTCTCCGAAAATTAGTATAGCGCTTTTCAGGAATGGCAATGATTGTCCATTATTTCTTGACCACAATAACGCATTGTAATAGTTGTGAAGCTGAAGTTTATAATAAGATAAGTGCATTTATTCATCAGGAAGGTAGTGTATCTGTATTTGAGGAGCGCAAAAACCATATTACAGAGATCATCTGAACTCATTCTAGAACGGAGTCAGTTGTGTTAATACATTGTTTTCACTATGGTTCCATATTTCTTATGGAAAATATTATAAGTAACTATTACCTTTAGGAGAACTTTAAAAAGAACTATCGGCATATTGAAAGCTACATTGAATATACACTTATAAATCACAACAGTGGTCTCAAAAGGTAATATTTTGTTCAAAAAGATCTATTGGAATATGATGGAGGGTTATGCAGTACACCTTTATGCATAAATACCAACATGACATTATAAACATTTCCCAATGGTGACAGCATCACTGAATATAATAGTTATCGATAATTTTTTCAACAGTAACTACAGCAAGCACACAAAGGACTTCCTTCAGTTGATGTAAACTATTCACGCAATGGATATCTTTGTACTATTTTCTAAAGCAATTGTTAAGTGCATCTTGTGTATAGCCCATGTACTAATTTGGGTGGATACCGTTTTAATGGGAAGTACAATTATGACATCCAAACCCTGGTATTTGTATTATGTGACGTAAAAATCACTCTTGTAGAAAAAAAATTTTGCTTTCGATTTTATAACATAAATAAAGGAAAAAAAACATTTAAAACATTATCTTGAACTTTTAATAGTTTCATCATTAAAATCAGAAGCAAATCTAGTAAGCGAAATAAGAAGTCGTTTAAAACCACCAACGTTTGCATAAATATATCAGCCTGAAAACTGTACCAAAAGCAGAAAAGTGGACGATGTTTCATGCCGAAGAGAGTAATTGTATAAAAATTAGACTGTGATTTCTGAAAATTTGTTCTAATATTCAAATTTGGAATGGTAATTAGTGCTATCAAGTATTCTGCAAGTGTTTTTTTATGTATTATTCATGCCTAATAACGTAGCAATTGATGTCGACAATTGGAACTACTAATGGCATTCAAATATTTAAAAACCATTAAAAGATTTTTTTTTAATATTTTTTCCATAACTTAATTTGAGTGTTAAGATATCATTTCCAGCTTGAAATTGTTATACTATTTCATCGTTGCTCGGGAGATTTGTACTACAAAAGAAAACAAATTCTGAAACTGACGACCGTGTTAATATTTCTCTTAGTTTACAGTTCAGAACAGTATTACAGTATTCTTCATAAAAAAATAAAAGAAGATTAAGTCAATTTTCTTAACTAAATAACTTTTAAATTATTGAATGAAAAGCAATTAAGACATTGAATACATCGACGATAACATTTAGAACAATAATACAATAAATCAGTTGTAATCCAGAATGAAGATAAAATCAATAGACATCAATTTGATAAATGTGCCGATGGGGGATTATAACAATCTCTGTTTTCTCGTAGAAAAATCATCAGATATTCCTTTAAATGTTTCAATTTTTTTTCGATAACTTTTTTTTCTGTTTTAATACTTATAATTGGTATACTTTTTTTGCCCCCAATTTTAAAGTTACAAAATTACGGTTTCTTCGTTTTGATAAATATTTTGTGTTTCATCTTGTGGTGTTCAATGTTTTATCAAAGAAGAAATTTAAAGTCCTTTTTGGGACTTTTGGGAATTTTAAAACATACAAGCAAATAAAATGCGGAAAAAAAAACACTTTTTTACGAAGCTGGCTCTTTTTATTCGTTTGGGGTCCCCGTATTGATGTCGAATAATACTTTTGTGGAAAACGAAAAAATGAGAATACCTTAGGGTTTGAAATATCGCCCTCAAAAAAAATTTCAGTCACCGTAATTTAATAATAGAATACAGTTTTTTTCTTTTATATGGAATATCCATTGCTATTCGCTACCCGGCCGTGGTATATTTATGGACTTCCTTCAGCTTAACAACGATTTAAGAGAGAAGAATATCGTCTCTCTCGGCAAAATTATCGAAAATTCTCATTGATTACAACAACATTGAAGAGAAAATTCGCCTTTTATCTTATACTTTATCAACATCGCTGTTTGTCATCTTATTAATTTGCTTCTGTAATCTGTTCACCATCCTGTCATATTGCCTGACAAATGTAATCCCCCGATTTTTATTATATGAATTATGCGCCAATGGTTTCATCAGTCTGATTATCATCTCTTCTGTGACCTATATTGCTCTGCAATTCCTGAATCCATGCTGAAAATAAAAGACAGCTGCGAGGTTGATGGACGATTGCGTGTTGAGTGATCTTGAAAACAGGAAATGTATGAGCTTTCTTGAAAGAATTGCAAACAAAGATGTCATTTACATATCGGCGGGTGGCGTCTTATACTTCAAGAAGAGTTTTCTTTTGTCGGCATTGGGGACTTTATTTACGTATGGATTACTTATTTTAAATCAACAAAGAATTTCGTAAGCCTCTATGATATGTGTTTTAGTAAAGCTTGAAGTAAATATGAGGGATAACGTTTGTATGAGTCTCACACTTCACAAGGCATTTACCCCATATGCGTAACATTAAAAATTATTAAATTTAAGGAACATTTTTTTAAAAATGATTGGTTGTTGCTTGTTTTTAGTGCACGTGTTGTATAATATTTTTATTATTTTAATACGAACATTTTTCTAAAAACTTACTTATTTGTTTATTTTAATTTATAATTGTATAGCATGTAAAAATAATTTTAATTTATGTATATTTTAAATCATACAATTTTTTCGATTCATGTCTTCAAAAAATATCACATTTTAATATTATTGATACACTTCAAAATTTCATAGCTGCAAGTTAAAAAAGAACTTTTTAAATATTTGGTTTTGGTGTTGAGTTTTTTAGACTTTTGAGAAATTAGATTTAAAAAAAGGTCAGACTTCTTAGAAATTCAAACAATTTTTATTAAAAAAAAATATGAAATATTTTAATTTTACCAGAGAAAAACTTTAAATAAAAATTAAAGCATCCATCATTTCGTGAAGTGAAACACTTAAAATTGAAACAATGCTTACAAATATCTCTCAATTAAAAGAATTAAAATCAATAACTTTGTCTTAAAACCTTTTTGTTCTTTCTCTAAACTAAATGATCGTATACAAATCCTTTTTCACTTATGCTGTGTTACCACTTTACAAAATTCTCAGGTTACGCACCCTGTATATACATTTATTTCATTTACTAAAAGTCTATTAGAAGTCAAATGTTGCTTCATATCTACAACATTTCCTTGTTCCCGAATCTAATTGTCTGCCATTTCCGATATATTTTCAATTGGTGAATAATCTAGTATTTTTACTGGCCAAGGAAGAGCATGAAAAGCTTGAAGCAGTCCAGAAATATACGAATTCTATAGCACTTTGCATTATGGGCCAAGCTGTTGTGTAATACGGTTAAGGTATCCGACTACGTTTGGAACTGGATTTTAAAAAAGCGTAGTTTTCATGATATTTAGTGTCACTTAGATTAGAATGCAAGTATAAAATTGTTTTAAGGACAGTTTGACAAAAAAATTATTTAAATACAGTATTGAGGTAAAAAATTAACTTAGAATAACCTTTTTTCAAAATGTTCTCCTTTTGTGAAAAATTATTCTATTATAATAATATTTTGCCTGTATATAGCTCAGACTTCTGTACAGAGACTCAACTATGATTTTTGAAAAATTCACATTATTTTCAGAGTTACAACCCATTGAAATAATTATCGGCGTTTTTTTCTTAACATTTCTCCCCTCTGTTGTCGTAAAACATGGATAAACCCACTTCTAAATTATATATTTCAAAAATTCTAGTTGGACCTCTGTACAGAGATCTGAGCTATAAACAAGCGAAATATTATTATAATGGAAGCACATTTTTCACAAAAGGAGAATATTTTGAAAATTTGTCATTCTATGTTCATTTTTTGTCAAAATAATGTACTTAAATAATTTTTTATTGTAATACTATTCTTAAAACAATTTTATATACATTTTCTAATCTAAGTGACACTAAATATTATAAATATTATCCATCGCTTTTGCAAAATCACGGCGAACGTAGTCGGATACCTTAAAAACATCTGGATTCAGGATGTCATTCACTTTTCATTGAGATATTAAAATTGTATCCAGGATGATTGTAAGGGACGTACGATCGTAATAAACAGCACTGAACACCAGAGATAATGTCTGTTATAAAGTATGTGAGAAAAATAAAGCATATAAAACCAATGTTTGATGAAGACCATTATTCCTCATAAATATCCAATGGTATTCTGCACCAAGACTGATGTAGGCTTCATTCCTGAGAACTCTGCGATGTCAGTTTTGGAAGAATAGCCACTGTAATCGGCTAAAACACCACTTAGCAAATTTTACTGTTAAAATACTGAAATTATATGTACGGAGACAGCTTCATTTATCTTATTTTAAAGAATTTTAAATATTTATTATTTCATTTTTTAGTTTTTATTGCATTTTAAAATAAATTATATTTTTTTTATAAAAAATAATAATAGTTATGTTATTGAGTTACCCATTCCTAAAATACTTTGTAGATAACTGACTTATCATATCTTTTGTTTTTAAAATACTACGAGCAATCTACAGGGAAAATAGATTATAGTTTACATGAAACTATTATATCCTTCTTATTATTCTCTTGCTGCTTTTCTTTATTGTATTGTTTCTTATTACGTTAAGAAGATTCACATTTTTATTATAATCAATATGCTTATTGCCTGGAATATCGAGTAACAAATTGTTAAGAAAAACATAATCATAATTATTTAATAATGTATTTATTGTAAAATAAATCATTATTTTACAAAGTCTGCTTTTGTATTTATAAAATACCAACATTGAGACAGAATTTTATAAACTTGGGAACTAAACTGAGAAAATACACTGGGATTTTTAGTATTTTTCCGGCAATAAAATTCAACAACTTGTTAAATTCATGTTCCAAATTGTATAATATCTCACATCCTGACAATAATCTTTTTAGTAAACACTTGAATACTTTTTTGTGTGTTAAATCTTATTCTGTCATAAATTCATAAGATAAGGAAAACCGCTTAACTTTGCAAATTAAAAATTTAAAAACATTTTAAAAATTCTCTTTTTATTTCTTATTCTAAGAAAGTTAACTTACTTTTTGAAAAATAATCTTCATATGCAAAGCATTTCAGTTATTATTATCCTTTATAAAAACAGAAGAAAATAGCTGATGTGTAATAAAAATACAAAATGGAATGATTGACGCTATTTATCAAATCCGCATTATATTAATAAATTTGACACTGGTCAAGGTGATTGGTGACATCACTCATTTCTAAATATTAGGTTGTCAAGTATTAAAAGGAAGCAAAAAAATACACAAAATTGAAATCGATTTTTTTTCAAATAAATATTAAGATTTTAACGTGATCTGTTATTTTTTTTCAATCTAAATATGCGTTAAAAAGGGGAAAAGATGCACCTTTCACACGAATAACAAATTATGCTAAAATACGGCATCTAAATGAGGTTATGTGTAATTGAAATAAATAACATGAACTTTGCTCCATTCCATACCTGACAACCTAATACAAACCTTTCACATTACACATTCTGGGAAAATATATTTTTTCTTATAAAAAAAGATGATAGGTGAAAAGAATTTTTAATTAAATATTTCCCTTTCAGTATCGGTCAAAAATAAAACATTATTAACTAAATGTGATTTTTGGAAGAAGTTTTTTAATATTCTTCCCAATATTTAATCTCCATTTAAGTAGAGATGAGTAATTTTACAGTAGAATACAACGTTTCGGAACGACATAAAATCAAAATGACGAACTTTATCTAATAAAATGATATTGACTGCGATGGTCTTCCAGCTTTCAGGATTTGTCTATGGCACTGATTTCTGAAAGAAAAATAACATCATCATCACAAATGTACATTGAAATTTAAAAACATTTAAATGTGAACTTTTTATTCACTGAAAATTTGGAATTACTTTAATCAAAACAATGACTAATAGATAACTAAGAAAGGTTTTTCCTACAAACGATCCTCTGTAGATTGCATTATCTCGCAATAAAAAAAAAGTATATAAAATTTTTTCAAATCTTTTTGAAATATTTCCGAATCAATTTACTATTATTATTTGCTTACAATTTCTGAGTATTATGGTTTTTTATCTAAGTGGAAATAATAATCAAATAATGAAAATTTTTATTTCAAATTCAATGTTTTTATAATGGATATTTTTGTTTCAATGGCATTCCTTTTTCAGAGTGTGTTAGCAAAGTTATATCCTTAAGTAGTTTACCAAGATGGCTTTGTAAATAGTCTAAAATACAAAAAAAATTTCTTTGTATTTTAATGGATCTTAGCTTGCAAATATTATTTTTCCGAAAAATAATTTATCACAATCAATCACAAATCACAAAAACAATCCGTTCACTTTTTTCTGACAGATACATTTTTAAAACCATTTCACATAAACTATTTTTTTACTAATTAAAAAACTACTCAATTTCTTACTGGTCATGGTAATTTTAAAGTGTTCCTCAAAAGATTTAACCTGTTACCTTCCAAACTTTGTGACTGTCATGTTAGTGGGGAGCAAAGTGTTGAGCATCTTATCCTTTTTTTGTTCAAAATTTTTTTAAAAAAAAGAGAAAGTGACTGAAAACCAAACTGCATGCTTTTAAAATCAACTAGCTCCCTAATTTTTCTCAACTTGTGTTTCAAGTAAAACTTCGACCACTTTATTTTGCATCTTCATTGGTTTGATTTTACAATTTATTATAAATTTTGCATTTGCTCTGTTGTTGTAACTTCCTTGTACAGGTTTTGTTACTTAATTGTTTTATTTTGGAATGCATTTTTGTCTTTGTAACTTATTTTTTTGTTACTTCATTATTTCGTAACTTTTATTATGTTATTTACTTTTCATTGTATTTATCTTATTTTGTTTGTTTTACTTACATCTGTAAGCCCCGATACTTGTGTGCCCTGAAATTATTTTATCTGTCAACAGTGCGGCGCCTCTGAAGTGGACTGATACTACAGCCGTATTTGACGCTGACAGATATTACATACATGAAGTTCTGTGGCTCTGTACTAAAAGTGCAGCGCTGCTAATGTCGCTCTTAAGGCGGAATCACTCTTTTGAAAGACTGAGTTAGGACGACATTGGGAAGCTCGTAGGTGTGAGCCTTGATAGGTCACTCTGAGAGGGCCCAAGTAAATCTGGAAGTCGATCGGAGAGGGAGCCCGTTGAAGTGTGCCAGGGCGTCGTACAGTGTTGAAGCCTATGGAAGTGTCTCTCTAGCATCTGTGAAGCTTTGTAGCGTATCGAGAGTCACCGGGTTTTGCCCTTTTGTTTCTATTTAAAGGTGCAATACGTTACGTCCTCATAAGCAACACGGGAAATTGAATCATCTCTGTTTGACTTAGCTGGGATTACTATTTGGCTATTGGTCCTAGTTACCCCTCATGCGGTGGACTTTGAAGCCTGAGATTGGGGTGAGAACGGCTCCAGTCACCTCTCTGCATGGCTGGATAAAGGGAAGTCAAAGGTTGATTTGTCTTAGTACATAAGCGTTAGGAGCCCCGTCCTTGGATAATTTCCCGGTGTCACTAGTACAGCGAAGTTGGCATTATAAATAAATCTATTACAGTATCATGAAAAGCTTTTTTATATAGAGAAAGGAAAATGTCAGAAATTTTCATTATAAAATTCTTGTTAACTAGGAAATACATTAAAAATCTATTAAGTTAACGTCAGAAGTACTTAATTCTCTGTATTTTTCATATGTTCATTTTTAAAACGTAATCCGATGTTTTATAAAGAAATAAAATTTTAAATGCAAAATTTTTATTATTTTCTTTTTTAGTTTGTTTTTATTTAAGGAATTGAGAAAAATGTATTGGTACATATTTCAAAATTCTGAATCAATTTTTGATGTATATTTTTGTTGGACTTGAAAGAGATGAATTAAATAATTTATTAGAGTTTAATAAAAGATGTATAACTTATATAACTAACCCTTGTACGATACGTTTGTACTGTTGTCGGAAAAATGGGTCACTGAATAACTTTTGTAATCTTCATTGAAGCTTAACAAAATTGGCATTGATATCAATGGCTCGAAGAGAGTTAAGTTATAATATTAATAGCTAAATTAAATTAAAGGGACACAGTATGATCCAATTGAGAAAAATCGGTTAAAAAATCAAATTAAGATTTTCTATCCTTAATTACTCTTTATATATTTTTCTGTTATCTCACAAAATTTGAGAGCTCCACGTCTAAAAACTCCAAAGTTATAAATTTTATCTAAGGTAATTTTAATAGTTGATATTCCATTAGCAAAAATACTTTGAAATGATTTATTTTAGAACAAAAAAATCTCTATTTTTAATCATTTCAAAATGCTAAGACTCCTGCCATTAAGTCTAATGCTTGTTTAACTATAATTATTTATGTACAGAAATTGAGATTTACTTAAACATGCGTACTAGCCAACAAGAGTGAATATCATTAGGGAGAGATATGGGGGTCGGTCACTGGTAATTATTAAAATTGTTCTTAACTTATTATTCTAAAATTAATTATCAAATACATTGTGCAGTACTGATATATTTATAAGTGTATTATATCAGTGTAAATGTGTATTTTATTTTTATTATGTCAGAATATATTTTGTTCCGTTTCTTTTCAATAAAACTATAATTTTTTTAAATTATATTTTGTTTTTAACATTTCAAAATGCTCCCCACGTAGGGTAATCATACGCTCCCGAGGAGGGTGCCTCACCTTTTGAAAAATGCTGCCATGAGTGCTTTATTCTAGAATTCTGTGTTTACATTCATAAGTAAAAGTGGTTTTGATTATTGTTGTATACAAAAATTATTTCAAAACCCTTTTCATTAACCTTACAGCTTGTCATAAAATACGGAATAAGTTTCTGTCACTTCTCTTGAGTGTTTATGTGTAAATCTTGTACATGTAATTAAGTAAACATTTGTAGAAATCACTTTAAGGTATGTCCTCTCATGTCAGCATTTTTACCAATAAATTGCTCTTTAACTACTTTCGAATTAATTGTAATTTCTTTTCACTGATTCTTAGTGTAAGCCCGAGATAATCTCGAGGACAGCACTGCTGTTTGAAAATGTCACTCCCGAGTATTACTCGAGGTAATTTTTTTTTTGAGTGCATCGTATTGTTTTACCCGAATATATATCGGGAGACGTATGTTTGACTTCATCTATGTGTCAAACCTGACTGATTTTCGGGAAAAGTTAATGTGCGCTCAATTCAATAGATGGCAGCACTTAACTGAAGACTTCAAAGTTAGGGGTTGGTTTCTTGGTTAAAAAAATTTGGCAATTTGTGTACCCAAATCATCAAAATAACTTGACAGTTAAAGGGTTAAAGCAAAAACACTTTAAAATTCAGAATAACAATCTTAAATAACTATCTGAAGTCAGTCGAATATTTAAATATATATGTAAACACAAGTAATTAGTTCACTAAATAATTATAAAGGGGAAGAAAAGGGAACACTTTTTATGGTATTGGCAGAAGTATTTATTTTAATAATTAACAGAGGCAGAAGATTGAAGAACCACAAAAGTGCATGCAAAGAGTCGTTATGTGTCAACTCCTGCTCTAGCAGGTCGCAGCACTAAACTTTTCCTTAAATTTTTTTTAAATAAATAGTCTTTTAAGATAGAAATAATAAGTCTATACTCTTTCTTTTGCGCCTTATTTATGTAAGCATTGTTAATCAATGCCATTTACCAAATTTCATTAAATTTCACAATCTGATTTTTTCCTGATTTTTTTGTTAAATTTTCGAAATTAGTACAATTTGAGTAGTCTATGAAATAAGTTTCAAATACTTTTTTTCAAATGTTTTATTAAAAAAAATAAGTTAAACAAATACATCAGAAATAACATATAATCACAAATACAACATCGAACACAGAAGTTATTTTGATGTAGAAAGTTTCATATCTAACAAAGTAGTCTGTGGGCTCAAAATTTTTTTTTTCTTTTTATATGCCTTAAAATTTTCTCTTAGTATGGCAATAATGATTTTTTTTATTATTTTATTTCTTGTTTTGTTGAAAAAAATACTCTTTTCGGTGGAGTCTATATTTTCTAAAAAAATTTGTAGCTCTCTTTCAATTAAACTGAGGCCTTCAGTGAAATTTCCAACCGCTATTCGATCTTTTGATGGAACTGGGTATAAAGACTCAAGTTCTGCAATTTATTGCTCTTGCTTAATTTTAGAGTCCGTAAATTTGTCAGCCCCTGATTGGGGAATCCGGGTTCAGAAATCATCATTATCCATTTTTAAATTTTTTTCCCTGGAAATTATCAGCTTCTTCAATCGCTTTCCTTTCTCACCATTGACCACATGAGGTTAAAGATGGAAAAAAAAAAAAAAAAAAGAGAATCGACAAAAACTGAAAATTGCGTAACCGATTCGCCGTCGAGGGATTACTTACTATTACAACCCAACAATGAAGTTAACTGAATGAAGTCATAACGGTCGATCTGGCAACACTGGCTAAATAAAACGCTGCACATGCGTAACGGCAGGTGTTGACCATCTACCCCTCAATTGTTAAGTTGAGGGCTTTTGTTTCCGTTGGGGCTTTTTACAAAAAAGCTTGTTTAGAGCATTGGTTTTTGGAACAGAAGATCAATTTAAAGTTTTGTTTTTTAAGCTTGGCAAAACACCGACAGAAACTTATTTGATGCTGGTATTTGTTTCTGTAGATCTATAACACTATCCATGAAGTGTGTGTACGAATGGTTCGCTTGTTTTCGAAAAGGCCGGGAAAGTGTTTCTGACAACTCCCGTTGCGAAAAACTGGTGGCCTCTGTCAGTGGTGAAACATTGAGAAAAAAAGTAAATTAATCCCGAAAAATAGTCATTAACTGTGCGCATAAAAAAAACATTAAGCCAAGGGTTTGAAATTTGGAAAACCCTTTGGTGTCGGGACGAATCCATTACGCACTGCAAGGGCAGGTTTTGTTCAACAATCTTGCCCCACAAAGCCAATCGCAAACAGTTTGGAAAAAAGGGGGTAAAATAAAAAACACCATTTCACCCACACTCATTCTTAAAAACCCTTTTTATTCCAAAGACTCAAACCGCTTTGAAAAAAAAGAATGTGAGATATTTCCGCATCCAACGAAACGTGTGATGAGACTTTTTAACCCATTTTAAAAAAAAAATTCTTAAAAAAATTTTTAGGGCATGTATCAAACCTCAGGATGGAAAATTCGGGGGGGTGACTATTTAAAGGGCATAAAGGGAAAATTTCGTTAATATTTCATCTCGTTTATGTTACAGAACTATTCAAAACTTTATTGTCAAAGTTGTATATACAATATATATATATAATATCAGGAAATTTTATCTCAGCTATGTAATTCCGTTTCTTTTGCCGAAATTCATCGTGAGAAGAAGCCTCGTAATTTTCTGTCCATTGAATATTTTACTACTTTCTGTGAATGAAGTTTAGATCAATTGCATGGACTCAAATTTTAATTTAAACTTTCGGAAGACACATTAAAACTATTTGATTAAGAAAACATACGCATATTTCATGTTGAAGTTTCCTTAATGATACATTAATTCACGAGAAAACTGTATATTTTTTTGTGTACCTCGTTACGATAAATACCTTTAGTTGTAAGTTATAAGCTGCCATTCAAGAGAGGTCGAAATTCCCTAATTTCTCTTATTTAAAGACTCTCTAAAAAATAAATTTACACTACCCCTAAGTTTAATTTACCTTAAAATTAGAAAAGCATGGTTAATTATTGAATGTTTAACTATTCGTTAATTTCTCAACTGTATTGAATAAGTCACAACTATTATGAAAATCATATATAAAAGCTTTATATATTTTCCTACGTTCAATCAGCGAACATCAAGTCAATTTTCTAAAATTCAAATAAGTAATAATATTTATTTAACTTGTAGCTTTTTAAACATTTAATTAATATTAGTTACAGTAATAATAAAGATATAAGTATTGTATATGAACCCTTTGAAGGATGGTGGTCGAATAATTAACCAACTTTAAAAATTTTTTTAATAAAATTATAAGATTTTTAACACTACTTTTGCATAAGATCGAATTTTAGTTCTCTCTGGCATCAATAGATGGCAGCACCAAATCAAATTTAATGGCTTTCAAAAAGATTTTAAAGGGCGATTTATCAGAAAAAACTACTCAATAGATTACAGCTGTAGTAGACAATTTAAGATACTGAAATTAAAAAACATATGTATTAAAAATTTTTCTTTGAATAATTAAACAGTTTCATCAAATAAATCATTTGCATACTGCATTCTGATTTAAAAACTTATTTAAGCATTTATATGAAATTATTACTTTAATACCAATTTAATACACTACATGAATAGTATGCTATAATAGGTTATGTCATGTTTAAAAAGAGGATCGTAAGTATTACTGTACTGTCAGGCAAAAATGAATAAATGTTGATTTTTATATGAATGTAAGAAATGCTTTCAATAGCCACAAAAATCTTCCTAAAAATGAAAAAAGGATTTTATAGAATCATATAGTACAACAATTCTTAAACTGTGTTCCTCGGACCCCTGGGGTCCCAACGCCTTTTGAGGGGTCCACGGAGTCTCTTATGTAACGTTGAAATTTCCCCTTTTACAAACTCTGAAAGGTCTCGTGGAAAAATTGAAAGATGTGCCTTACTAAATTACATCACTTAATCGTCCCTGATGAAAAAAATTCTAATAGAACTTGTATTTTGATCAAGAATATGAAGTCGGAGAGGGATGTTCCAAATCTTGGGGATCCACGATATCACGCTGATAGATAAGGGGCACGGAGATCGAAAGTTTAAGAACCGCCAACTTTGGTTAAAATAAAACTAAAAGGAGTAAGACATTTTTACTGAAATGTTAATATGTAGGTAACTATAAGTATATCTAACTTGGAAAAATGAATACTCATGTGAAAATCTAAAATAATAAATTATTAAAAACCCCATTAGAATTTAGTCTTCACAATTTAGAATTTCTTTATACAAAAAACTATTAGTAAAATTAATTGGGTACTTTTAAATTAAACGGTATTTAATAAAATTTTTACAATTTTTTTATTTGTTCTCAATTTTTTGAAACTGGAAACTTGTTACGTTGTATGTAGTTGATAATAATATTTCTGAATAATGCTACATGTATATTACTCTTTCCCAATTATATATATATATGCTGGATGGCCCGGCGTTGCACGGGCTTCTTCAAGTGTACAGCTTTATGCCTGGAAGATTCTCTTTTCCCCTTTCAGTGTCAGCATTTCCTGGAGTGTGTGTGGTTTCTATATTAATGTCATTAAAATACTCTTTTTCGAAGTTTCTTTCTCGTTATTGTCCGGTAAGGTGGGTCTGTTTTCTCGCCACTTAGCCCTGCTTCTTCCGTGGGTAAAACTTTATCCCCATGAAAATTTTTCCTTTCTCTCTGAAAGCCAGCACTTCTCTGTGTGTGAGAGTGATGTGAGTGATTTCTATATTTATCATTTAAATCCCCTTTTCAGAAATTTTTTCCACTTTTTCTGTTTGTCAGACAGGTTTCTTTTCTCTCCGTTCGGCCCAGCGTTGTAAGGGTTTTTTCAAGTATAAAAATCTTTTTTTCCCCAAGGAATGAAATCTCTTTTTTTTTCCTTCAAATTTCTATTTTTGATTAAAAATTTACAAAGCCAATCTAGTTTTGTTCTCAATAAAACAGATAATGTACGAATTTACTATTAAGTAAATAATTTAGTAATAAATAATAAAACGGAATATAACATTAATTCTTAAAAAAAATATATTAATTTATATCAATTTTCGTTAAAAAATGTATCAAGAAATACCAACCTTTATGACTGCTTTTATCTGGATGTTTGATTTTTCAATTAAATACACTCAGGAACATTGAAAATAGCGACCCAAGAAGGAAGCTAAGTACAATCGCGAAACTTTGCAAATAAGTACAGCGTAATGTGATATGCAAATGATCCAAGTTTTGTGCCAATACGCATGCTCATACACGCCGAGGTGGTGCTACAATCAAGAAGAGGGTGCTATATAAGCAAGAGCAAATTCGAAGATTCATAAACGTGACGATTACTCGTCGATTGTAGGGACTTTGGTAAGCCAAAGATGCCAGGTAAACGTGATAGAAGACATTTCTCACAGTTAAGCGAGTTTGAGAGAGGCCTGATCATCGGGATGAAAACTGCAGGCTGGTCGATGCGCCCTGTTGCTGGCCAGGTGGATCGTTCGGAGTGTGCCTTAGAAATTGTTGGGGAGCAGTGGACACGAGAAGGTACCCACTTAGAAAACCGGGTCTGGAGCGACCAGGAAGGCCCCGAGGAGAGAATCCCAAGGATCGTGCGGCAAAACACTTATGGACCCCCCAGTGACTTGTTTAACGATACGAGCAGACGTAGGCGTATCAATTGTTAAAAAACAATTTTTTGGGACACCTTGCAGAAGAAAATTTTTAAACCAAGCCCCCTTTTCCGTGCACCCCTTTAACACCGGTACATCGGCAACTGCGCCCCAACAGTGGTCCCGGCCAGATCAATGTGGAATGTACAGATTGGAAAAAGGTTGTGTTTAGTGATGAACCCCGGTTTTTTTTGGGGGAACAGATGATAACCGTGTACGGGTGGGGAGGCCCCCCGGGAGTGGTAAAACCCCCACACTGTTCTACGTCACACTGCCCGCACAGCTGGTGTAATGGTCTGGAGGGCCAAAAGCCTAATAGCCGGTCCCCTTTAAATTGTGAGGGTGGAACCTTAACGAGCCAACGTTAGTTGATATTCTTCGACCACATTAGGCCCTTTTCCCTAAATGGTCCCCCCAGGGGAAATTTTTCCCAGAAAGGGTAATGCTCGCCCGCATACAGCAAGAGTTGCTCAAGACCCTACGTCATTTTCAGACCCCTTCCACGGCCTGCCCGCTCCCCGTTTGCCCCCTGTATAGCAGGGGGGTCAACTAAAACGGCAGATCCCATCGGGCACTCTGTACAAAGATTTTAGTTGGTGTTCAAGATTTGTGGGCCCATCTGCCTCAGTCAACGGAAAGTGTTTAATCAACTCAATGCTGGGCCGTGTGGCGGCATGGGATTGCAGATGGGTGGTCCAACGCGGTAAGAAGTTGCCCAGTATTTGGTCGTTGCACACCCTGTATTCCCTTTAATTTTTCTTGTTTTTGAGATCAAATGAATCTCTCATCGATTATTTTTGTATTAAATTTCATTTTTTAATCCGAAAAGCTTTTTCTTGGGTCGCTATTTTCAATGTTCCTGAGTGTATATGTAACTATGAAAAAAGAAACTTTTGAAGAACCGTTTTGACCCAACCCTTTTACATTGTTGTAACAGTAACGGGGTTACAACAAAAGCAGACAAATCAAAGTTGGCAAATTTCCCGATTTTAAGGGTGTACCCAAACCCTTTTCACTTAGGGTTATGAAAAACAGTTTACATCCTTTTAAAAAAATTTTATTAAAAACCAAAATTTCCTAAGAATCGGTCTAGCCGTTTCGATGGAGTTTGGTCACAAACACTGTGACACGAGAATTTTATATATTAGATAAACTCAGAAGTTCAATGTTAGAAAAATCATGCGTAGCAATTATATCTTTTTTTAAAAATTGTGAGACAAATAATTTTCATTGTTAATTGCTGGAAAAACTCTGACTATGTATTATATAGCCCTTTTTACAGCACGTTTGACATAATTGTTAACTCAATTGTAGGTTTTTAATGAAATACAAAGAGGTACAACAAAATATCGATTTGAATTTTTCTCATTCAATTTCAATGTATGTTACAATATGTAATGTTGAAAGTCACATATATATTTTATTAAAGGCGATGTATAAAAGGCAACGCTTTGTGTTGGCCATTGATAATAAATTACATAGCATAAATACATAAATGGCACAAGCAAATCAACTATATTGTTACGAATTTTGTGTAAATAGTGTAAATAATTTGTATTTGAGTGTTTAATGCATTTATATTACTCTATGTTATATTTATTTCATGTTAAAATTATGTTACTCACAAGCAATGCCGCCCCTTACTTTATAATGGCGATTCAATGAGAACTTGGCGAAATCTTGGCGGTACAGCCAAGTTTACTTTGACGACCCAAATTGGGAGTTTAAATTTTGGAGACTTTGGCGATCATTTTAGAGTCATTGGCGACCATGTTGGCGATACCGATTCTTTTTCTATTTGGAACAGTTACGGTTAGTAATAACAGGCAACAGGAGAATGAACAGTAGGTGGAATTAATTTTTAATTATCTTTCGTATCTTACAAGTGAAAAATATTCGAAGAAAATATATCGTTTCAAGACGATTGGGAGGGTGACTCTTTTGTAGTGAAAAACAAACATGGATCAGTAATTGTTTGATTTGTCACGAAAGGGCTGTATTTAAAAAACACTAATGAACAGGAACCATTCAATGACAATTTTCCTAGAAGATCTCTTTTACAAGAGGTGATAAAAACAGGCTTTTCTTGAATAATCCTTGCAACAGCAACAAAGTGTTTTGCCAGTGGTAATATCACAGCGGTAACAAAGACATCCCATGAGGTTTGTTATATTATTAGTAATCATATGAAATCGTTTACTGATGCCTAAATTGGGAAGGAGTGTTTCTTAAATGCTTTTAATTTAATGCTATCAACAAAAATAAAAAAATATTTAAAAAAGCAAAACAGGAATTATATAATATTATGATCAATTTTCCACATTTTACATTTCCAATGTTATCTTGAACTTAAAGCATTCTTCTCCCCCTCCCCCATTTATCCTCATGTTGAGGCCCGGGTGAAAGAGCTAACATATGTATGCGGCCAGCGTGAAATGTCTGACATATGTATGCGTCCCATCAGAAAAAAGGTTGAGATTTGTATAAATTTTATGTAATTTCTAAAATAGTTTGAATTGTAAAATAAAATTAACTGATTAAACATCAATTTATTCCCCTACAAGCTAATTTATAACTTAAATTTAACTACGATGGCTAAATATTGTTTATTGTTACTTTGCATACACATACACATCTCTATATAAAACTCCCAATGTTTCCCTTATTTATTGTTCTTGAAAATTTACCAGAGCATACTGAAAAACCTTTACTTTTTATAAATGTTTCGTTTTCAAATATTTACATACAACAATGGCATGTATTTAGAATGAAAGATGTAGAGTATAGAAACCGAGTAACGTTTTGAACCTGTTTGATCATTGATGTCACAAGTTTAACCGTTCACATTTTCGACGAAATCAATTTCGCACAGTCATTCGTTTTGCAATGTTTATTAAGAATTTACTTATTTATCTTACAAACATATTTTTAAATAATCCCACATATTTCAAAATTCTAAAAAACCAACATAACTACATATCAAAGCTATTATTATTTTAATTTCTATTTTTTTAATTGGTCTTTCTTTTTTACTAGTTTTAAATCTTGTTAAGAAACAAATCAAGTTCAAATGCCCTGAAAAAATTTTATATGGATATGAAATTAATCTAAGGAATAAATATATCATGTGCTTCTAATAAATTTTTCAACATTATTAAGAATAAAGGGTACTTACGTACTATCGCAACAATGTCAGTTTTCAAGATAAATCGCCAAGTTGGCAACCACGATTTCGCATGTATCTTACACACTGAATTGGCAACCACGTTCTCTGTTTAAAAAATGTCGTCATACAATTGCGATTATACGTAAGTACCGAATTAGGCTTCTAAAAGATTTTCTATGTAAAAACACCGAAGCAATTTTTCCGAGTTATAGAAAATATTTTACAGCATTTATATACTTAACTATATTCCTGTAACTACAGTTTGTAACTAACTCTTCCTTGTATATAATCATTGGTTAATTATTTATGGTCTTAGTTACTTTCTATTCATTTGTAGATTGTTGCGATCAATTGTTGAAATAGTAATATCATGAGCAATTGCCAGTCAATTTCTACAAAGTGTTGCTTAATTACCCTGTTTCATAGGTAAAATTTATCGACTCTTGGATCCCCCTCCCCTCCTCCGACCAATGTATGCATTTTTATATTCTTAAAGGAAAAAAACCCATTTCCTTTGTTTACTTTTAAAAATTTTTCCAAAGCATTTTAAACCCCTTTCTGGGGTTTTTCCCCACTGGGTTTGAAAGGGCAAAACAGACCATCCTGGTTCATCCCGAGTGTAGCTTGGGCACTGTGGAAAGTTATACTATGCAATCGGTCTTTCCCGAATAACTTCACTCGTGCTTTTTATGGTTTCGATTGAAAAGTATCATTCATTTAAATTTTTTTTCCCAAAAAAAAATGCCCTTTTTGATTCCCCCCCCCCCATCTTCCCCCGTTTGTCTGAAAGACACTTTGTTGATTACATTCCCCCAACAGAGAAGAAAACTTATCCAACACACATTTGCTGCTTAAAGAAAAATAGTAAAGTGTAGAAGATAATAAGAGAATTAAGAATCTAATGTCCAGATTGTGGTGTTGGGTTATATACAGTACCGTGTTTTCAAGTTAATCATTCACGATCAAATTTTTTATTTAAAAACCTTTAATCATTTATGCAAATGCAAAAGATGTATATAAAATTTGTATAATTCAAGATAAAAGCTAAGAATTCTAAGTTTTGTAATTGCAGTTAGTGTGAATTGACTTTTCAAAGGCTTGTAAAAAAATTTGATATTTTTTTTATCCGTACTCCAGAAATAAAATGAACAGGAAAGGGGTTAAAACACGCACAGCAAGAAAGGAATAATTCCCATATTCATGCATATATGATCCATAAAAATGCTTTTTTGGATTCTTTCTTCAAGAAAAAAACAAGGCAACGCATTTGTTGCAGAATGCTAATCCAATAACAGTTTCACAAACTTCAGGAGAATCAAAGTTCACGGATAATCAGTAAAGTGAAGAAAATGAACTGGGATCATGATGTATGAAGTAGCTTTAACCAAATATTTATGAGTCGAAACTAAACTCAGTGGCCCAACAACCCATGAGAGTCAAAGTCTATTGTGCCCGATTCAGTTTACGTGACCTTGGGTGTTGAGGCGCATGAGCAGATGTTCCAGTCAGGTGGCGAATATGACGCGAAACTCCCAGTGTTTCGTTTCGAAGAAAGCTTGGTAATCGTTTATCGACCCACAGAAGTGATGAAAGGCAGAATTGACCTTGCCTAGCCCGAAATTTGAACCCCAATCCCGTGGCATGGGAGCGCGATACACTACCACTCAACCACCGGGCTTCATTTATGAGTTTAAGTAGATTATATTTTCCCAATCAATTAGACAGAATTGCTTTCTAAATTCTATATCTCTTCTATAACAAATAAAGGAAAATTCGATATATTACTGAGTATTGCTTTATAAAATAGTTTATATTTAAAAACTGTCGTTCTAAAAGGGTTGAAATACCTGATGAATTTGCTCTAAAGGACAATTGCATTTTTACGCAAGCAAACTTATTGATATAATTTTAACTGCTTCTCTTAAACTTCCTATGCATAATTTTATTTTTCAGTGACTTATTTAAGATTCAGAACCAGTAATCCATAAGTAAAAATAGCTCCAAAAGCAGACAGAATAAAACTTTTTCTAAATACACAACACCTCCAGCCGTTAGGTAAATTGTTTCCTTTTTCTTGAATTTTTTCAGGAGCACGATCTTTTCCAACTCATTTAAGCTGTGATGATTACAATTATCAATCAAAAATCCAGCTGCTGTTTTGATTTGCGATATGACCCGGAATTCTGGGCGCGATATGTTAGAAAATAAAAAACATTCCTGTGCAAACATTGCTACATGTGACCAATATATGTTGAAGAGATGGTCTTCCATGCACGCCAAAGGACAAAGCTGTGTACTGAATGCAGAAGCATACGGACAAAATAAGGAGCAAAGGTATTGATAAAGTACCTTTTAACAAACGAATTTTCTTCTCCACGCTGTTGTAATCACTTAATATTTTTACGTATTGTTCAGTTGTTGTAATAGGACTCGTAATTTTTATATTTTCTCTAATCCGAAGAAGAAACGTGCCGTAATTACGGATCAAGATGAATAACGAAAAGGCAATCAGACACGGATATTCCAAGTACACTGTAAAATAAATATATAGGAATACATTATCCAAGAGAATGCGATGTTTCGGATCTTGCGTCGTGTGTCCGAATGTCCAAAATCTGTTTATTTTACTTTCTCTATATTCAAAGTAAGCATATATACCGGCTAGCAAAACAGGAAATGTAAAAATAACAAAAAGAACAGTATCTATTACACGAGAATTTAATCCCATATTAGCTGACTTTTTAACCTTTGAAATGGTGACTTTATGAAATGTATGAGGGGGTATGGGGGTTTTCTTCTGAGAATACGTCGAATACCATACGGCAAGGAATAAAATCAAAATCAACAGAATAAAATATAAAGCAAAAGGATTTAGCACTGGCATCTTTAGATAAAAACAGATCATGTACAAAAGCAGCCAAAACGTGAACAGTAGAATGAAAGAATACTATTATTAAATAATAAGAAAAAATTCTGAAAAAATATTCCGTTATTCTTTTTCTTTTTCTGCTGTCGAGTAATAATATAATCCAAAGAGGAATATTTATTGTAGCTTAACCATAGAGTTGAGATTTCACATATAGATAATTTTTATTTAAAAAAAGTTAATTACCTCACAGCTTATGACTTTTTGTGAAAAGGTATTCCACTTCAATGCTGGCTTTATTCCAAACTATTTTTTTCTGAAACAAATAATTAAAAATTAATCTTCCACTAATATAGCTTATAAATATTTTTTACGCCAGAGGCGAATCATTTCCACTTTTGATCAACGTTTAAAAGCATCATGAATTTTCCCAAACACCATTTCATAATTATTTTTAGTACTTCTTGCTTATTCAATTCTGCAGAAATAAAGTAAACATTTTGTAGATGGTTTTGCAACAGAGTTTTAAACTTAAATTTTAATGAGTTCATTTGAGTATAATTATTGCTTCATGCGATTTATTCAAAAACATTTTTCATCCCTTTGCATTTACAAGTCCTTCAAGTAATGAGAAGTACAAGGTCCAGGCCTATAACTGCTTTCTTTAAGTTTATTCAAAATACTTTTGGTTTTCCGCGCACAGCGACTTCGCTATATTGCAAAGTAAGCATACTGAGGGTGAGAATTACAATCAGTGAAAATGTATTACATAGCGTTGGACTTATTGTACTCGTCCGGGTTCATATTCTATTTACAATTAATTTTAATTAGTAATCGGTAATATGAAATGTTCAGAAACTGATCCAAAAACATATTAGGATTTCTTTTCTAAAATACATCTTTTTAATTTTTCTTGTATCTAGCAAACTTTCCGGGATTTTCAAAATGAATTGGACTTTCCTATTGGACTCGAGTGTAGAATAATCTATTTTAACTAAGTACATTTTAAAAATACAATAAAGAAGTTGAAATTACTCTTTATTTCTTACATCACAAAAATTTAATTTAAGAGCTTCCAAAAATAAATTCATACTTATCAATTGAACACAAAGTAAGAGGCATAAATATAAAAGTTGTTACGAAAATATTTTAAATTTCATCTCTTTAGACAAATAAAATTTCTTTCCTAATTTAATTTCTACCAGAAATCAAAACCAGAGTCCATTTACCCCGCAGCAGGCAGGAAAATAAAACTATTCGCCATCGAATCTTGTAAGCCATGTGTGTTTGGGCTTAATTCTTTAAGAAACATTTACAAAGGCCATAATTTTTTTATATTTATTTCATCCAGATAAGTGCTGAAATTGCGCACTAAGCTTTTAAAGCATATGACGAAGTTGGAAAATATTCCGTCAGGACATATTTCTGAGGTCAGAAGCGCAGAGGTTTTGTTCTTTGGTAAAGAGTCTAAAAAATGAAATTCTCAAGCTCATTTAGAGACACTTGAATTTACTTCATTACGTATTTTTGCGCTTTGGCCGTAGCCGGAAAATGTATATCCCGAATTGAAAATAAATCATCAGCAAGGCATTTCTTGAAACATTTATTTTAAAATACCTGAAGCTGGGAAGGATTGTATTGAAATGAAATAAGTTGGATGAACAGTGACATTGATATCATTTTTTGATGCTCATAACAAATTTCCATACCGCATCGCTTATATAAAAGTCTTACATGACAAAGCAAAGTTTAGGGCATTAAACTTCTGTAGGCATTCCTCATACCAGAATAGTTGAGAGGATGACATTTTGGAACGAAACCTCGAAAAAATTTACACTCATAATAAAATTACCATGCCACGAAAATTAGCAAAATATTATTGGAATTCTTAAATAAATGTGATTTTTGATAATGTAAATGATTGTAAAATATTTCATAGCAAAAGAAAAAATAAAAAGCTGTACATACAAGGAGATCTGAAGGGAAAATGCAAACACTCAAAAGGAATCACTTCAGTACTTTCAGAATTGTAAACAAACCTGGTAGAAACCTCGTGGACGTTCGCCTTTCAGGAAAAATAACACCTCTTTACGAGGTTCATTTCTAATAACGCACGGTGCCACCAAAAATTATGAGGAGTTTGTGGCCGTGCTGTAGATGTTTATAACCCCCGCTTCTTAAAATCAATTTTTCCATTTATCTGTATTTGGGCACTCAAACTTTAGCAAAGAATGCGTTTGATACGAGGATAAAAGCACCGGTTTCAAACCCCTCTATTTGTACATATATTTTCCATTTTGCGTTGTGGGTTCAATGTTTTTCTCAAGGTGGCATACGAAGCTCTCGTAAAGCACCAAAGCTAAATCAAAATTCAGATTATTTAAAAGCAGCTCGCATAGTGAACCACACTTATTTTGATAAAAACCTGATACCTATCAGCAGATTTCTACTCTGTTTTATCTCTATGACATGAAAGGGCTTTTAAAAATAGCTATTCGGACTTTGGATACATTTATTTCAGGATAGAACTGTATAGAACAATTGTAGATTTTATAATAAACGTGTTTACTTTCATTCAGTATCGGTACGATGTCGGCGAAAACACCATATCTATGTGCGGTTTCTCATCCACCGCGTTATGCGTATTTATCTTCTTCAGGTATTAACGAAGAATAAGAATATTACCGTGGAGTTCCATCACTTCTAAATACGCGAGCATAATAAACGAATTTACCAAAACTACCATCTGAAATTTATCTTTTGAGAGGACTTTATCATTACAAAAGTGGCACTTTCCTCTTATCATTTTGCTTTTGATGGCGCACTGTATTTATTAGTGTACGCACCCATAACACTGATTGTAGTAATTCCATTCACCGTACCGCTTCGATTAGGGTAGCCGCTATCAAGCCGGGTGCGTAGCGCATATCGGACATCCTGCTGACGATATTTTAGTTGGCGGGATTTCTAGAAATATGGTGAAATAAAGAACGGTGGGGATTTTTAATCGATAGAGCTTCAACACCACAATTCAGAAAACCAGGAAAATCGCTTCTCCAAAAATGTCAGAAAATAAATTTAGCATCAGTCGAGGTGTACGTGGATCACTTAAGAGAAGTTTTTCTTTTTATTAAGCTGGAACACTTTTTCACTTGCACGGTTGCTAATTTCATAACTAAGTGTTTAGAATACTCATTTTCCCGAATAATCGTTTAATTTTAACTCACGAAAAAAAAAACTTGTATTTTAAATGCATTTTCTCATCATTAAATAATACCTTTATTTAAGGCATTTAGTAGAATTTGTGCACGTATATGCTCTTCAGAAAATATAGAACATTTTTCGCGGCCTTGCCTAGAAATAATAGACACACACACACACTGAGGTTTTTTATTAATTTTTATGACACAGAATTATTTTTATTTTATACTGAATAAATTTCTCTCCCTGCAAAAATTAATACACTTTTTTTCGTAGTATTGAGTGCTGACGAGTACTATACATTTTGAAACCCTCTGTTATATCATATTATATCTGTTCTCAAGATGTAACATATATCTAAATAATGATTTTTTTATTGACTAATATTTAATTTCCGTTTTGCATTACTTTCTGTATATTTAAGGGTTTAAAAGGTTTTTAGACATAGGTTGGAGTCACATAAAAAACATATTTATTACAGAAATATACATTTTTTAATATCTATTAAAAGAAAATGAAGGGCGGGTATTTTTTTAATTACTCAGAGAAGAAAAGTATTATTTACTTACCACTAGGATTTAAAAAGAAGAGTTGTACTGAAAACGAAGCCTTCAACATTACCACGGAATGAAGCTAATGGAGGTACACTTATATTTTATATTAGGTAAATAAAGTCGCTCATATTATGGGAGGATTTTGTGTTAGCTTTAGTAATTCCAACCTTTTTCTTAAAAATAACTACAAGAAATAGCTTTGCATTGATTTACGAATGTTAGTGTAATTTGCTGTGTTACACTTTGGATGATGTGAATAGCTAAGAATCAAAGTAAGGTAGTTTTCAGTTTAAAACTTTTTCAATGGAACTTTAACTCATGAGATAAATATTTTTCGAGTACTAGAGTGTATGATATTTTTACTTCAGGTTTTGAATTATATATATATATATATATATATTTAAAAAAAATCCTTAAAAATTTTTTGTTGATAATACACTAATCCTTATATGTAAATTTTACTTTTAAAATACTCGCGACCACCGAAAGTTTTAGGGGAATTTTTTTAAAAAGGTAGGGCTATAGATAGAATAAAAATATGTTTGTGGCGTTTTGTTTTTATCCATTATTTGGATCTTTACTTCCTGAAGAATTGTTTTTTTTTTAATAAAAGAAAATAAGGGACGTTTTTATGTTATAAACTTAGCACAAATCCATTTTGCACCATTAAATATTTTTTAATGGAGATGCATATTGGTATTTTAACACTGGCAGACCCTGAGAACATTCCCCGGGGTTGTCACTTTTAGGTACTGCAATAGGTGATACCAATTACCACAAGTCATTTTGACTCTCAGTTTCCTCATCTGAGCTCACGACGTGCGTTTGTTACCAAAGATTTTGGTACGCCGAGCGCCCCAAGCCAAACAAAAAGCACTTTCAAGGTTTTTGGCGGCTATGCCACATAATCATAGGACATGGACTCGGTAGATTTTCTGCATCATGAAAATCCACCGACTTTCACCGGGGTCGAACTTGTATCCTTAGGTGCAAAAGGCCAGCTACAAACCTTCAACCGCCCAACTGGCCAACATTAAATGTCATCAGATACAATTAAAATTATTTTTTTAATCAGGTGAAACCCATCATACGGCAGATGTAATAATTTCTTTCCTTGTTGTTATTGTTAGAGCATTTTTTACCTAAAAAATCGGCGAATGGTTCGTAAAAAAAAATCTAATATAAAGAAAATTGAAATGTTGATTGAAGTACATTCTCACCTATTGATCGATACACTTTGGAATATTTTTTCTACTGCCATAGTATTTCGTTCAATTGTACTATGTTCAAATTTGAAGTCATTCTGAGCAATGGCTCTTTTGATACAGCATTTTAAAAATGGAACTTTAAATATAATCACCTCGTATATGAAAAAAGTAAAACTTTTCAAGATGTTATATAGATTATTTAATTATAATTTGTAATTTTTTTTAGCACAATCTACTTTTTTTTTACACGGTAGATACTCTCCTTAGAAAACCTTGCAAAAAAATCGTGTAAAAAAGTACATGTGATGCATCGTAAATTTGGAGATGTGCTCCTCAATTTTAAAAAATCGTGTACGATGAAAAGTCTCCAAATATTTTCCCAAAAAACTGTGCAAAAAAGTAATTACGAAATCCCTCTTACAAATTTATAAAACAAAAATAATTCATTTTTGTTGCTCATAAAAATAAATTTGAATCAAAATTCCGTTGATTTAGATTTAAATGAAAAACTTCGCTCGTTATTAATAGCCTCAGTTGGTTTTTTGTTTTTGTAAGTCTGTTATTAGCGACTGTTTTTTTTATTGGTTTCTCAGGTTGTTGATGTAATTCTTAAAATCCTGTTACACAAGATTGCGTTGAAATTTTAACGCACACTGCGTTAGAATCATGAATGAAAAAATGTTGTTTCATCCTTGTAGAAAATTTTAAGCACCTCCAGAATTAAATCAACTGTTAACATTTGAACTTATCTTCGCCTTCGCCTTTATCAACTTCTTTATCACCATAAACTGTCAAAAATTCGAATAAATCGTCCTCATCCAAAGGACACGAATCTCCAAATTTTGGAGGGATTCGTGCTAGAACAAAAATTCGTGTAAAATAAAAAAAAATTCCTCATATTCGTGTAAAAAAATACAGTGTAAAATAAGAGCTGGGTGTACGTTCTTAACCATTTTTTTTTGTTATCTTTTCAATAATTTAGAAAAAACAGATATATAATTAGTTATACAGTTACTAAAGAATTCATTACATATTTAATTAAATGTAATATACATTTAATGTGTTTTAATAGGCTTATATGTCGTTAAAATATATTAAAAGATTTTGGGTTTTTTTTATACGAAAAGAAGTTACATTTTTTGAAAATTCATTGCATCTAATTTTTATTTTTCTTTCTTCAAAGTAATATTATTATAATATCTAAGTAAACTGTGTTGGATATCCAAAATGCAATACCCATCAGAATAAGAGATATCAAAGCCAAATTTATTACTAAGATAACACGCAGTACAGAGTTGCCATGGTTGAAAGTACAACTTTCTTCAAAGTGAGGAAGATGATGCAATCAGTAAGTTTTACTGTCACAGCAGCAATAACCATTGCCACATTTTTCAACACTGAATGAGAGAATCTTTTAATATCTTTCTGTACAAAACATTCCCATAGTTTAACTGATGAAGCAGCTAGGGATGTATTGTAGCCCAATTAATAACTTCGTATACTTGTAGGATAGGCGATAGATCGGGAGAACAAGTAACAATAAGGAATATAAAAAAAAAACTTAAATCTTATTGTGTAAAAATTTATTAATTACTCGTAGGTTCCTCAAAGGATGGCAATCCAAAAAAATTAGCAGTTGAATTGAAACCTTACTTCATTTTAAATAATTAAATGCATATATGAAATCATTGGTTGACATTAAGGTATCCGACTACGTTCAGAACCGTAATTTTAAAAAAGCGCATAAATGGATAATTTTCAAGATATTTAGTGTCACTTAGATTAGAATACATGTATAAAATTGTTTTAGACAAAAGAAAAATATTTAAATACAATATTTTGGCAAACAATTAACTTAGAATAATATTTTTTTCAAAATGTTCTCCTTTTGTGAAAAATGCTTCTATTATAATAATATTTTGCCTGTCTATAGCTCAGACCTCTGTACAGAGACTCAACTGTGATTTTTGAAAAATTCACATTATTTTCAGAGTTACAACCAATTGAATAATTATCGGCGTTTTTTCTTAAAATTGCTCCCTCTGTTGTCGTAAAATATGGATAAACCCACTTCTAAGTAATATATTTTAAAAAAATTCTAGTTGAGCCTTTGTACAGAGGTCAGGTTTAATACAGCAAAATATTTATAATGAATCATTTTTCACGAAAGGAGAACATTTTAAAAAAATATTATTCTAAGTTAAATTTTTTTGCCAAAATATTGTATTTAAATAATTTTGCCCAAGATGTCCTTAAAACAATTGTATACATGTATTCTAATCTAAGTGACACTAAATATCATGAAAATTATCCATTTATGCGCTTTTGCAAAATCACTGGTTCAGAACGTATTTGGATACCTTAAATACATTACAAGTAAATTCTACTTCAAATTTAATTATAATCAAGAAATTACCATCGTCATTATATATAATTCTACAAAAATTCCTAAATAGTTTTTCTCAGTCTCAACAATGTAAATAAACAATGATGTCTACTAAAATTGCTACACCTTGAGTAAGGTACTCAATAACCTCCAAATTTGTATGACTGGTACAAGAGGCTGGAATATGCAATTTACACACTGCATTTGAAAACCAGGCGATAGTGATGTCATCTAAAGTTTGTTTACAAGGGAAGATTGTACAATAGCGTTTCTCAAACTGTGGGGCGCTTCCCCCTTGGGGGCGTGATAACTCTACGAGGAGGCCGCGAGCATAATGAAAAGTCAAAAGATTTAAAACAATTACTAATTAACTCAATGTAAACAAACAAAATACATTCTAACATAATAAAAAATAAAATACCCATTTACACTGATATATTACACTTATAAATGTAACAGTGTGCTACATAAAGTATTTTATAATTAATTTAACAATACTCTTTTAAGAGCCAGTTTAATAATTACCACTGACCCCATGGGAGTATCATATATAAAATTACAAAAATTAACACTTATCTTTAAAAAAAAATTTGTGTGGTTTATAATTAATCCCTTAACTGCCGATTAAAAGTTACGCGATTCGCTATCCAATGCTAACCATTTTCCACGTAGCCGCACATATGTGATGTATTGGGAGCGAAAGGAATAAAGAAGCAAATAATCTGAAATAAATAAATCCTTCGCAAACATTGTCAAGGTCCTTTTATTGCATTCCAAAGCCTTCGGGATAATTTTATGGATAGCAGTGCAGAGAAAAGATCATACTTCGGAAAGACGTATATATACGTCCATGGAAATTAACTCTTTGAGTGTGAGCGAGACGTTTATATACGCCGGTGGCACTTAACCCGCGATCACTCGCGCGGGGTGTTCTCTACACCCCAGCAACAAGAAAAGCCTCCTACAATTCTAAAAAATAATACGCAGAGCCACGATTTTTTCTGTAGCTGCCCATTTTAGGTCATGAACCTTCAGACCTGATGTAATCAATCTCGCTAGAACGATTGGAATGTAACGACCTTCAAAACTTATTTGGGTGCTGAGAACACCCCGCAGTGGTGAGTTATATTTTCATTACTCGAAGCATCTACGGAAAAGTACGTTTTACTCTTTTCCGCTTACATTTTTTCAAATATATTAATATGCATGAATATTTTATTTAAAATTTCAATAAATGTGGTATAAAATAATATAATTCTATAAAATAATTGTAAAATACAATTTTTTAAAAAAAAATTTCAAAACATTTTCTAGAAATTATGACAAAAACTCCATGGGAAAGGGAGAAATAGCGACTTTGTCGTCTATTAGATACTGTATCAACAGATTGAAAAAATGAACTAAGTGAATTCGATGACTGCGTGATTTCGTAACCAAAGTTGGAGAGATGAACCTTGAAATCAGTAGATTTATATTACAGGTGGTGTTGATTCCACTGATGAAATGTGCAGTATACATTATGTATCGCGAATATGTAACCTTTGGCCATTGCGAATATTTTATCATCTGACTTAATACCGCAGGAATTAATGCTTCCTTTGTCTATCATTCAGGTTCTTCCTGAAAATAAATGAAACATTCAATATTATTAGAGGAGATTAGAATGGATCTTGTCAGCCACTGTGGGATATGAGATCGGATTTCCCAAACATTAACAAACACTCAAAAGAAGCTTTACTGACACAGAATATATTAAAAGAGCATTAATCCCCAAAAAGGGGTGTTGCACGTTTGTCCACGGGTAAAATAAAATTTTTGTTTTTGTTTCAATGTAAGAAAAATATGTGCTTAAAGCATAAAAACGTTGCTCTGAATGTTTAAAAAATGATTTAAATATTTTTTTTCTATTTTTTACTACCCTTATGATTAATTATAAATATATTTATTACTGGTAATACACTTGTGGATGAAAAAAATAAAAATTTGTACTTTAAAATGAAAATTTTGTAGGTTTTTTTTAAATTAATGCTAGTCTCATTTAAATGCAAAAAATTTTAACAATTTTGTTCGTATAATAAAAAAACCTTTATACTTCAAAAATATATATCATAATTGATTAAAAAATTTCATTTAAATACACGTGTTAAGGTTTGGGGTGTTCTCTACACCCCGGGTACGCGGTAAAAAAACAGGCGGGTTAAGTTGGGGTTGGTATCGTAGTTTAGCGACGAATTATATTATCATTGAATTCAATACATTGTTATTGTATGAGGGGGGCGCGAGGAAAATTATGATTGTATATTGGGTTGCGAATATTGAAACTTTGAGAAGCACTGTTGTACGTATATAGTTTCTTATTCGGAATACACATATGGTATATATTTGGTTCTTTTACTAAAGGTTATATTGTACTTTGTGTACGAAGAGAGAATTTCTACTAGCATATTTCTATAGTCTACATACGGTGGTTTATCGTTTCACAATATTACTACTTGTTTATGAATCATGCCAGTCATGTTAATATGAAACTGATGACTCCAAGAAGGATAGACATATAAAATAACAAGAATAATTGTCAACGGCTCTCAGCCACTAACACCCGATTGGATATACCTGTTGTTAGTGCGGCTTTGTGGGATTGCATAGCCAACTAAGTACCCTAGTCTGCAACATCTCTGCAGATGATTACACGAACAGAGCAGCGATATTTAAAGCACTATGGACTCTCAGTATGCCGATGACTGCTGCGATTTCAACTTGAAAGCCATTAAATGAAATTCCACGATATTGCTGTTACACGACATATGGATGCTGCACACGGATATGAAATCGATGACTCCAAGAAGGAAGGACGTATAGAATGACACGAAAGACTTCAGTTTTGCTTTGGAGCAGTGTTTCTCAAACTGTGGAGTGCGCCCCTCTTCGGGGGGGATATCTCTACGAGGGAGGCGAGAGCATATTGAAAAGTCGAGAACAAAAGATTATATAAAAAATTATTAATTTACTGAAAGAAAACAAAATACTTTCTGATATAATAAAATATAAAATACACATTTACTTATACTTTATACACTTATAAATGTATCAGTACTGTGCAATGTATTTTATTATTAATTTAACAATACTAAGTTAAGAACAAGGTTGATAATTATCAGTGACCCCATGGACTTGTATTATCACTTATCTTGATAATTTGCACGGTGTTTAATTAATTCCTTAATTTCCGATTAAAAGTTACGCGATTCGCTTCCTAATGCCGCCGTTTCCCACGTAGACGAGCGTATTTTGATGTTTTTTTAGAAAAGGAATAAATAAGCAAATCCTCTGAAATAAGTAAATCCTTCACAAACACTGTCAAGGTCCTCTTATTACATTCAAAGTCTTCGGATAATTTTATGGATAGCACTGCACAGAAAAGATGGTACTTCGGAAAGACGTATACATACGTCCAGGAAATTAATGCTTTGGCTGAGCGAGAATTTTATGTACGTTGGTGGCACATAAGAGGTTAAAGTCGTATTGTAGCTTTAGCGTCAAAGTATAGTATTATTGAATTTTGTACATTGTTGTTGTATGGAGGGGGGCGCGATGAAAATGATGATTGAATATTGGGTCGCGTATATTAAAAGTTTGAGAAGCACTGCTTTGGAGAGTACAGATCCACCGATGAACCTGAGTCAGGAACTTGGCTACAGACGACAAATGACTACACGGACAGTGCAACAATATCTGCAATTTCTTAAACTGTAAGTGCGGTGATAAATGGTGAGATTTTATCTGGCGTTTCAGCAAGTACAAATGCATCTACAGTGTTGCGTTAAACGACAATCATGAATACAGAAATAGAGTTTTATCGTCTTTTTCTGAAAATTCTGGTTCTACAAACAGCCTCATGACGAATACACAAATATGAAGTACAAACAAAAGGTTTCCATTTGCTTTCTTCATTTTGATTAATGAAAGAGTATCATTAGTTACACAAATTAATGACCTCTTCGTCTATATAGTTCTTTGGATAGTCATTCCTACATTTCCTATATTTTAAAACTCGGACAGTGCGAAGCTGTTTTCGCTGTTTTCAGAAAGGCAAAGCAAAGATTGCAAGTTTCTCTGGTAACCATCCTCTATACAGAAGATGTTTGATTATTTTCTTTGGCAGCACATTCTTGAGATTTGACGCTTACCATTTACTTAGTACCAAAAACTGATACTTCACCATTACAATTGAGATGCTTAAGAATAAAGCTAAAGATATGTGAAATAATTCACCCCTGTAGCATCGAAGCTCACTTTGATTCTAAGACTATCCACAGATTTTAGTTTTTACTGCTTGCAGAGTTGGCATTCCTGGTAACGAATTCTGCACGCAGTGTACAACCAAAGTATGTGTATATACACACATACATATGTATGGGTATCAGTGTATTTGTGTTCTGCAACATCATACACCAATCAGGTTACTGGTAATGGTACATGATAAAACATACAGTTTACCATATTTCTCACACGCATTTTACCGATAATGAAATTCTGAATTAATAAAAAAAAGCATCATTATATAATTGAACACAGTGTACTCGTCTCCATGTGTATAATTTAGAGAAGAAATATAAAATGTGGAATCAATAAATATATCATATTTCGAAACTGATTCACGACTTATTGACTTCTTGTCATCGTATTTCAAACATTTTGTATAAAAATTTTCCACCTCTACCCGATTAAGTGGTTTTTATTGAAGAGTGAAGAAAACATTCACAGGAAGTAATTTTAAATTACTCACGCGATTTTTTATCACAAAGAAATTTAATACATTTTTTTAAAATCTGCATTTATAAACTATGCTACAAATTAAATAGTTTTTAATCTTGAAAAGAAATATTAAATTGTTTTCATTTTTAGGTATATATAAATCAATTTTCTTCTAAAAACTGTCGGAGAGGAAAGAGAACACATTTATTTTTGTTAATCAAGTAAATAGAAGAGCTATTCGACATCGAATCAGTGTTTATTGTTTATTCTTCTTGGAAATTTATGGAGAGAAGTCTTCTAACATTTTTGACTTCATTCATTCAGAATCGCCATTTAATTTACCTTTCTTTTCAAGCACATGACGAAAGTAAGAATATTTTGAATCAGATTTTATAATGACATATATTCTTAATTTTTCTAATAATCTTTCACACTGATGTCCCAAAAGAGAACTTCATTTTTGCAAAAAGGAAAAAGAGGAAGTTCAGTTCTATAAAACATTTCAGAATGAAATATATATATTTTCATATTGAAATGTTGGAAAAAGTTTTCATAACAAAATAATGTTTGTGTTCTAAAACTGTGTAATATTTTTTTACCACAACAGTTGTATGAATTTATAAAAAAATATATCCGAACATTTTAACAGTAGAGAGAGTTATAATTATTAATATATCTCTGTAGAAGTATAAATTTGTTGAATTCTACAATTCAAAGTATTTCAATATGATGCAATATTGTTGCATAATTACAGCAAAAAGTAGGTATTGAATACATTCAGAAAATGGAAACCCAAACTCACCACAAAAGGCTCACAACTGCTTCTAATACTATTTTACTCAGAAGAAATTCAGTGGAAGTTAGTTTTACGAATGTTCCTCTTTGGATTATTCTAACACTGAATTGCCGAACAAATAATAGGTTCATTACGTACTTTATAAAATTATTCTCTAACTTTTTAATAATAGTATTCCATTTATCTGTTATTTGGGCCATTTTGGCTTTTGTGAATGGCATGTTTTACACACCAGATAAAAAAATAAGTTTTGCTTATCTATTTGTAAATATTTCCATTTTTGCGTTATGGGTTTCAATGTTTTCTCAAAGAAATAACATACAAGCTCTGATATATTTTCAGTTAAATTCCATTCCAGAATATTTAAAAGAAACCTGTAATTAACAAATGTTTTATAAACCTCTTACTTACTATCACTTTCATTTCGTCGCTTCTTCTGTCAGCAGTTTACATTTACCTTACGCACAAAGAAGACTACAAAAACAGTTTTTGGACTTTTGGATACATTATTCAAGATAAAAGACATAGAACTATTGTCAATTACATAAATCAGAGTATTTATTTTACTGTATCTGGAATATCCATGTCTTTTGCCATATCCACACATGTGCGTTCTCATCCACCGTTATACTTCTTATCTTATTAACATTCACGAAACAATAAAAACTTACAGTTATACTTCATCTCTTACTAAATACAAGAATATAATAAACGATTACAACTGTATTGAAAAAAATTTATCTTCTAAGAGACACTTTATTGATACCGTTGCTTTTCCTCTTATCAATTTGTTTTTGTAACTTGTATACTGTATTGTCGTCTTTTTTTCAATACAAGATTGTATTATTTTTTGCTCTGCAGTTAGTTAGCAATGCTACCACGGGTGCATGCATAATATTCTCCTTGACAATGTTTAGTTGTAGAATTCCTGAGAATATGATGAAAATAACAACTTTAGGATATTTAATGGATAAAAATCAACATCACAGCTTAAAAATACCGGAAGAAATCACGCTTCTAAAAAAAATCAGGAAAAAAGAAATCATTCATTTGACAGTCGGTGGTGCTGTGGATCTTAAGAGAAGTTTTCTTTTGTCAGCTTTTGGAACTCTTTTCACATACGGATTATTAATTTATAATTTAAAATTAATTTAAAAAACCATTACAAACATATATGTGCAAGGTTGAAAGAAAAATGAGAGTGGAATGCAGATTCTCTGTTTCAGGCTCATTCCTGGGGTATTTTAAAAAATAATAAATATCGTGTAAGTACATTGTCTTTTAGGACTGTAGATATTTTTGTATCGCTCACTGAAGTTTGTTTATCATTTCATCAGCTGTATTGAGCTACGACGTTATTGTAATTTTAAATTGATATCTTGTTCTTCATAGAAGAATTAAAACACTTTTAAATAGCCTAGAGCAAAGATTCACAATCTTTTTTTTTTCTCTAAACGCAAATTAAAGAATATCTATCAGATGATGGGCATCATTTATATTTTAAAAGCGAATTTATAGTTGCATAGAGTTAATAATACATGCACATAATCTAACGCCATCCAGCAAGTATGGTGGTTATGACACATGACTTGTAATCTCGTGGGCTCGGGTTCGAATACCGAATAAGACGTAGATATAGCTACGGGAAAAAAAGTTCGGATTATCACCTAAAATGGAATCTCGTCTGAAATGGAAAGAAGTTTACCCTTTCTGTTCTATGCTGGGATTTAATACTCAAAGTATGACTTAACATACAAAACTTGCTTTCATTCATGTGCATGATAATTATTAAGTAGCTCATATAAAATTTACGAAACAAAAATTATTTGTAAAAAATACAGAAGTCTCAGAATTGTTTGTTGCCAGAAGGCTCCTGAAATAGAGCCCAAACCGGATGCATTCACGTTCAATACCAGAGGTGAGACTCAATGTTGTGATATTCTATTTAGGTGATCCAAAGTTCCTATAGATCATGGGATTGCAACCAGAGTAAATGACTCAACTAAAATTAAAGTCTGATCGTATAGTGGTAACACAATTTTACTAGAAATAAATGGCATACTGAAACTTACATTCTAAAAACAAAGTAAAAAAATGGTACTTATCGGAGTGAAGGAGGGCGGAGTAGGAGACCTGGGAGGGATGAGGAAGCTGACAAGTAATCTAAGGAAAAGAGAAAAAAAGCCCCCGAGAAATAGAGTGCGGCAAGCTTAAAGCTGACCGCATTACTTCCGGAAACAATCCGCCGTGAATTTATTACTGTTCCAATCCACCACTCTGATTTGCCCAACGGCTACCACAGTCCACGTAAGAATACAACCTTGTCAACCAGAGGAGAAAATGAACTGGGAACGCACGAACATTCTTTACTAATCCCTGTTTCCTGTAAACAGGGCAGATGCAAAATTAAAATTTTATCTCAGGGACCAGAACTTGGCCTCCCATCATTAGGGAAGTAGCTATATTTTTATACTTTGTGTTTAAAAGCTATTAAATTACTAATTCTTTATCGCAGTTTTTGGCAACTTTGCTCTCGAGATGAACCAGTTTATTTCATTTTCGATTTTAGGTATGGGAAAATAAGTTGATGAATGCGGGAGGAAAAATGAGATCAGTCGCATTTCGTTTTGTGCTTGTACCTATGTTGGACACAATTTCAGTTTCATTAAAAATGAGAAAACTGTCACTTTATTGAAAACTAAAAAAAATTTTATTGTGATCGGTGAACCCACGATAAGCGATCAGCTGGTGTGCCTTAGTTCCCGCAGGCATAGTGTTGGGAACCCCTAGCTTAGAGTATTAATTAGTACTGCATATTTTGAAAACGTGGATGACGATTGTTTTACATCTTTTATAATTATTGCCACTTTCATAGCGTAAAAGACCAAAAATGTTTTTCAATTCTCCTCACATTAATGAAAACGTAACATGTGTCTTAATAATGAGTAACCTATTGATTGATTCCTGCCTATTGATCTCGAATTTGAATGTGTACCTTTTGCTTGTTATAGACGTGAAATGTGTAGATTTGTCAATTATAAAGGAAACTGTGTTACTTTTGTACAAAAAAATAGTCTCGGTTACTTTTTACTTCAGGGTTTGAATTATCAATAAGTAATAAAAAAGAGTTCCTTTTAAATCTTTTGTTGGTAAATATTTTATCTCTTTATCACATCGGGATGGAATCAATTGTGACAGTATATATATATATATATATATATATATATATATATATATATATATATATAAGGATACTTAAATTTCAGGACTAAAAATTAAATTCCCTATCTACCATTTTAATCCCTTTTTATTTTTCATTTCATCTTCAAGTATCACAGTAATCACCCATTTATTTCTTCGAAACATATGGTCTGTCCAATAAACATTTCTAAGTACAGATCGTTATTTTTAATAGCCCTATATGTCAGCATTAACTTTCAAGTACACTCATAAAATCCGCGATACTTATCACATCTATGTTTAAAGTGTTAACCCACTTAAAACACACCGTACGTGCTTTTTTCCTCTGCTCTTAGCGTCAGAATATGTCTAACTTTCATCAAATAAAGGTCCTTTTTAAAATTCAGTCTGATTCTGGCTCCAAAACATGTCATATATATATTATTTGGTTCTTTAATTCTTTTTTGTACTTAAGAAAATAAAGAAATTTAATGATTTTATATTATTGAACTTGATGATTGTATGTTATAAAATTATCAAATCCTTTTTGTAATATAAAATATTATCAAATACGGTTATTTTTCACTAGATGAAGCTCATCTTCTAGCAGGTGTTGAGACTTCTTAGAATTTCTTATTTTACTATTTATACAGTTTCTATCTGAATAATAGTTGAATGATTAAAACTAAGGTAATCTAATATTGTATTGTCGAGATTAATATCTTAGGTAATTTCTTTTTAAAGTACTAGTCTCTGATATTTTTTATATTTCAGGATTTAAAAAGAAATATACGTAAATCTAAAATAATTTTGAATAGAAATTTTTGTTGTTATTTTTTATAATTCTTGGTATTTTTATTTCAAATCTGTTGTTCTGAAAACCTGGAAGACTTTAAAGAAATTTTAAACTATGTAATAAAAACATAAAAGCTTTTTTGCTGTTTTTATTTATTACTTGATTCTTATTTCTTGTTTCTTGTATAAAAAAAGAAATGAAGGTTTTTTGAAAATTTACTAATATAAACATCTGTCAAGCATATTCTTTTGCAAATGCTGTACTAATTAATTGTGAAACAAAAAATTTTTTATAATATTTGTCAAAATCTGTCAAAAATAAATCGAAACACGAATCACTAAAAATATTTCTTAAAGAATATTTCACAGTTAGTCCCAATAAAATATAAACATGTAAATCATACTTCAGTACCTAGTATTATCGCAATCCATTGGAGACATTGTATGAAACGAATCACCTGGTTGCCAATTCGGTGCGTACGACACATAGGAAATCGGGGGTGCCAACTTGACAAACTATTAATTGAGTTGGCGATTGGTGCGATCATACATAAGTACCCATTTTTCTGTCTAAACTAAAAGGAAAAATTGTTAAATATCAAATTTTATTTTCTACCGACTTCAAATATTTAATGAATAACCTATTCCAATGAGGAATTTCTGTATCAAAAATGAGAGTTAGCTTTAAAATTCGTCACCAGAAGTGCATCCTCGCTTAAGCAACTATCTCTAAATCTGTAGGATAAAAACGTAAAAAGAATTAAGAACATTAAAAGAAAAAGAAGTAAAGTACGAAGTAACAGGAGAAACGAAGTTCGGATAGTAGGTCTTCAGAAATTATTTCAGCTTCGCTACCAAGAGCTTTAAATTACAGAAGTGAAATCGCATTGAAATTGATTGTATTTTAATGACGTACTATGAGACAACACGAAAGCTTTTCGCGACAGACCTTGTAATTCTTAATCACGTTCAAGTAACGAGGAGGGAACTTAAGCTGGCATTCCACTTTCCAGACTTTCCCATCACGCCCAAGTGATTACTTTGAGCTTCAAGAAATTTAACGTGCACCAATTACTTTGCAGGGCCGGACATTCAGAAGTACGTGGTTTTGAACCTATAACTTGGCAGGAAAAACACCAGACACAAGTTTGGGACCAGAAAAAAAGCGAAAAAAAAAACCTGCAAAATTTATAGTTATAGCTTTAATTACTCGATAAAATGACCACTCTTTGGCGTCGCAGATGGCAATCAAAGAAGTTCGACTCTCAAATGAAATGGCATCTCATGCCATACCCCCTAGTTGTCAAGCTGTGTAGCGAATGGCAATCACGTTATTGTCTGCTTGTAATCTGATTTACCCTATTATTGAACCATTAAAATAGTAAAGCTAAAGATTAGATTGGGGGGGAGAGCCTTTGGATTTTAGCCATTTTTTAAATTTAAGCGATTTTATCTAGATAAGTAGATATGATAGCTATCGAATCCGGTCGCCAAAAACACCTATTGGCAAACGATTTCGGTCATCAAAAGAATTTTACATCGCCAAGGGCCCACCCCCTAATCTACTCTTTAACCGGTATTAAAGGATAACTAAATCATCAGGTAATAGTTACCGTCAGATAAACTATTTAAGCATTTTCACTATAGTGGAACCAAGATTCATTATGTGTGTGCGACATTTATTCCTCACTCTCTCTCCTTGGAGTGTCCATTCTGAGACCACCACCTCTCAGGGGGCTCACCTTCTTTAGGTGGGTACGGGTGTCATAATCCCGAGGTACCCTAGTGATCTTTTCCTTTTCCCAAGGAGTTTACTATCTGCAAACACGCGTCACGACCCCGGGGTACCTTGCTTATCCTTCTTCTTTTTCGACCCCTCCATCTTGTCATCCAATTCTCCTTCTTTTCTTCTTTCCGTCCAGACCACAGACCTATGAATGTTTGGCGCAGTATAGCCAAAATTGGCTCTTGCGCCATAAAACACCAAACTCATTCACTCACTCACTGCTTTACAGATCACTTCATGCGATGTTCATTCGCTCCTCTCTTTTGGCATTCCCAAATGTATCCATCACTCGAATTCTTCTTGATCAAATGCAAACCTTCTTGCAAATCGAGCATACAGCACTGGCAGCAATCAATCCTTTTTCCATACACCACTGTATCACATTCAATTTTCCCTTTTGTTCCAAATCCTAAAAAAGGCAAATCATGCCTTTCAGACATACTCTTCAGGATAAGCCAAAGGAAAAAATTAAAAAGCAGGAAAAAAATGTAAAATGGGTTTTAAAAATCTGATATATGTGGACAAAAAATAAATTTCAAAATAAAAAAATAAATTTAAGATGGAAGGGTTTAAATTTTAAAAAAACGTTGCTCGGGAATTTATCAGCAATTTTTTAATTAACCCAAAAACATTTTTAAAATGAACAAGTGACCTTATCTTGTCGTAGATTTTTAACATTCAAGTACAACAGTAGCAAATGTTTAGTTCTAAACCATACTATTTACCAAATTCTACTTTTTTTTAAAAATGAATTTAAGAGAGGAAATGGTTGTAAATTTTGTACTCTCCTCATTGTGCACTACTTACCGGGAAAATACAAAATGCAGAATCAATAAATATAACATTTCAGATTTGATTCAGAGCTTATTGATTTTTTTGTTTATTTCATTCATTTTGTAGAAAAGGCTTGAATGATTGGTTCTTATTGAAGAAGTCATGGCTATATTAGTTTTTTTCGACTAATGATTGTATTTCATAGAGAAAGAAGATTAAATTACTTTTATTCTATTTCTTATCACAAAGAAATTTAATGTGATTTCTAACAAATAAGTCACAAAATTGAAATAAATATCTTAAGGTGAAATGAAATTTTTATTTCCATTCTTTTTTAGGTAAATCCATTTTCTTCGGTATAAAAAAACTATGTAAAAAAAGAGAATGCATTTAATTTTTGCTGTCTTAAGTAAGTAGATTTATTCCTCGTCGAATCTTAGTACGAACGTGTTTTTTTTCATATTCTTCTTGGAAACAAGGAAATCTTCAGACATTTTTGATTTTGTTGATTCAGAATCGTCATTTAAGTTACCTTTATTTTAAAGCACACGACGAAAGATGGAAATTTTTAAATCAGATTTTATAATAATGCATGTTTTAAAATATTTTGCCAATCTTTCTCATTGGGGTTTGAGGTCTCGAAAGTGAGTTTTATTTTTTAGAAAAAGGAAGAGTATGAAGTAAAATTCTCAAAAAGATTTGAGATAGTAGCTGTTTATCCTGTTTTTTGCACTTTGGCATTAGTATTAGGAATGAAAGCTATGTCAAATTAGAAGTAAAATCACCAGTAAAGTATCTCCTCATGAATGTGTTCTAAAAAAACAAGAAAAATAAACAATAATTGTATTCAAATTAAATGAGTTAAAGAAAGGGTTTTTATACCCAATTTCGATGGTTTCCCTTTTTCGCAGTATAAAAAAAAAAAGGTTTCCCACATAATAAAACCAAGTGTGTCTGCTAAAATTGTATAACATTTCTCTTGGAATTGAAGAACATTTTTTTAAAAAAGCTGGAAATTCTTCACGCATAGTAGAATTAACATATGTGTGTGGAAATACTATTTTAAGGAATTCTAAAAAAAAATAGGATTTAAATATGATGCAATATATAATTAGATATTTATAACAAAAAAAATGTATTGAATAAACGAGGAATGGAAATCAAAACTCAACACAAAATGTTCGCAAATACTTCTAATATAATTGTACACAGAAGAGGCTCAGTGGACGTTCCATTTTCAAATGTTCCTTTGTGGATTATTTTAACATTAAATTACCGAAAACAATATTGGTTTGTTACGTACTTTCTAAAATTATTCTCTTATTTTTTATTTTGTGTTTGGGTTCCCAATGCATCTTTGGGGTTTTTTTGGGCACTTTTTGGGTTTTAAAAAAATGGTTTTTTTTTTAACAAATTTTAAAAAAAGAAACTTTAAATTTTGCTTTTTGTATTCCGTAGTTATTTCCCCTTTTTTGGGTTTTGGTTTTCAAATTTTATTTCCCAAAAAAGGGAAAAATTTCAAGATCTCATATTTTTCAATTTTAAAACAAATTTTAAATTTTTTTAAAGGAAAAAACCCTTTTAAGGGAAAAATTTTTTTATTAAAAAATGATATTTACTGGGTTTGTTCCCTTTTCACTTATTCTCGCAGCAGTTTACACTTACCTGTCGTATGAAAAAGACTACAATACCAGCTTTTGGACTTTAGGATATACGATTCAAGATAAAAACTATCGAATCGCTGTAGATTTCATTACTCAATGTGTTTACTTCTTACTGCATTTGGAATATCCTTGCCTTTTTGCGTTATCCATGTGTTTTCTCATCCACCGTTATACTTCATGTCTTCTTTGTATTCACGAAAGAATAAAATTGTGGTTTCGCTCCATCGCTTTCTAAATACAAGAGTATAATAAAAGAATACAACTGTATCGAAAATAAAATTCATCTTTTAAGAGAAACTTTATCAATACCATTGCTTTTTCTTTTATCCATTTGCTTTTGTAGCTTGTACACTGTTTTGTCGTCTTTTTTTCAAAACAAATTTGTGTCGTTTTTTATTTTACCATTGATTAGTAATGCTACCACGGGTGCGTGCATAATATTCTCCTTGACAATGTTCAGTTGTAGGATTCCTGAGAATATGATGAAAATAAGAAGAACGGCAGGACTTTTAATCGACGCCCATCAACATGACAGTTCGAAGACAGACGAAGAAATCACTCTTCTTAAAAAAATCAAGAAGAAAGAAATCATTCACTTGTCAGTCGGTGGTATGGTAGATCTTGAAAGAAGTTTCCTTTTGTCAGCTTTTGGAAACCTTTTCACCTACGGATTATTAATTTACAACTTAAAATGAACTTCACAACTCATGTGAAAGATATTTGTGACTTGATGAATAAAAATTCAGCTTCTCTGGTTTCTGTCACGACATCTATTTAAAAAAAAATACTAAATTTCAAGAAAATGCATTGCTGTTTAGAAATGCGATAAATTTTTTATCTCTCTGATGCTTTTAACGTCATCCCCGAGTTTCTCGGAATAGGGTGTTCAAAAATTATGCCCGAGTGTTACGGGGGAATTTTAGTGCATCGTATTTTTTTCCCCAAATATATATGGGGGAGACGTTTATTTCGGCTTCATCTCTTTTCAACCCGACTGATTCTGGGGAAAAGTTAAGGGCGCTCAATTCAATAGATGGAAACCTTTACTGAAGACTTCAAAGGTTGGGGTTTAGAAGTTTTTTGGTTTAAAAAAAATTTTACAATTTTTAAAATCATCAAAATAACTTGACAGTTAAAGGGTCAATCATTTTATCAGCTTTTTATGGTACGGAGTTATTGCTGTTTTAAATTGAATAATTTTCTCTTTATGCGAGCATTAAAACATATTTTTAAGTAGAACAAAACCTTAATGAGTGCAATGCATTTTGAAACTGTTTATGATGCACTTATACATGAAGTATCAAATTCACCTCTTGTGTAGTGTAAAAGACAAAATATTTGTCGATTTTGCAGAAATTGTAAAAAATATATGTTTTTTAATAATGAGCTAATAGATTCTTTGTTTGAAAATTTAAATGTGCATTTTTTGTAAATTATAAATGTAAGATATGTATGAAATTAAAAAAAAAACTGAGTTAATTTTATACCAATATAAGTCTTTATTACTTTTCATTTTATGTTTTGAAATATATATGCATTTTTAAAAGAATTTCCTGGCAAATTTTTTTGGTTGATATATTTTTTAAATTTTATATGCCAGGGGTCACTTTTAGCAGTGGCGTGCTAAGCCAATCTCCCAATATGATTCAGAGTGCCACACTGACATTCTTGAAACAATTCGATTCCCACGATAATGCATGCCGAATTAGAGAATAGAGGTTAATAATTTAGATATTTAGTTTTATTACTCATTAATTTTGTGCCATTTAAAGATATTTACTTACATAAAAATAAACGACATAAAATACAACTATTTCTTCAACAAAATTTTTTTGTAAAAGTACTTTCCCTTCATTAATGTTAAATAAAAAGGTAAATAAGATTTTAATGAGAGCCTAGTGCTTGCACCGCTTTACTTACATATCACAAAATCAGGGGTATTATGCGTGACTTTCAATTTAACACGATTTTGAGCATTCAGTTGTTAAACAATTTCTTTGCAGACTCGAAATATTTTTTCATCCCCGTGGAAAAGATTTTTTTATTTTTGATATGTAGACCCAAAAAGCGGAAAGCAGAGTACAAAAGATTTTTTTCTCTTAAAAAACAAAAAAAATCTCCCCAAAAAATTTTAAACATTTACAAAATAGCTGAAAAATTTTTATCTTAATTTTTTTTTCAGTTTTTTTTTTTTTCATAATTCCGTGAATGTTCATAATTTTGAATATGTTTGTCCCATAAGGTCCATTACAAATTTATCATTTTTTCAGCCACTCAAAATTGACACATTTGTTAAAGGTGGCAGAGTGCTATCTAAAAAAATTTTACCTTTTACATTTTGGGACGCGGGGCCAACTGTTTATATTCCATCATTAACTTGAAATTTATGGTAATGAAAAACTTGAAGAATGTGATAAAATTTTAAATCTATAAAAAATATACACTTTGTGATATGTTTTTATGTATTATTTGGTTCTTTACTTTCTTATTTTGTGAGAAAAAAACCTTTTTATATTATAATATCAAACTCATTGTGTAGCATAAAATGTCATCATACAGTTAGTTACTTCATATGAGATGAAACCCAAAATTTAGCATATTTTACATAAATCGGTGAATAATTCGAGCAAAGAAATCCTTATATTAAGTAAATTGAATTTGATGAGCTTAATATCTTGCGTAATATATATGTGTGTAAAAGAGAGTGAGATTATAAATTGAACTACGATAGTTAACTGTAAACTGAACTGATACATTAGTTTTGCTTTTTAGTTTTTACTGAGCCAAAAATTTACTAGATGACTGTACTACGTTACTACTGTGATGTAGAAGAATAATAAAATATTAAGCTTTAAGGTATCCGACTACGTTCGAAACCGTGATTTTGCAAAAGTGCGTAAATGGATAATATTTATGATATTTAGTGTCACTTAGATTAGAATACATGTATACAATTGTTTTCAGGACATTATGACAAAAGAATTATTTAAATACAATATTTTGGCAAAAAAATTAACTTAGAATAACTTTTTTTCCAAATGTTCCTCCTTTTGTAAAAAATGCTTCTATTGCAGTAATATTTTGCCTGTATTCAGCTCAGACCTCTGTACAAAGGCTCAACTGGAATTTTTGAAATGTATAACTCGGAAGTCGGTTTATCCATGTTTTACGAAAACAGAAGGGAGAAATTTTAAGAAAATACGCCGATAATTATTTCAAATGGTTGTAACTCTGAAAATAATTTGAATTTTTCAAAACTCATAGTTGAGCCTTAGTACAGAGGTCTGAGCTATATAAAGGGATTACATCTCGGTGCTTTAATCTACATGTCGTTTAAAATGTATTTCTCCTTATTAAAAAAAAAAGTTAAGAGATATCTATATTCACCACTGTTGGTACCTATAGCCTTGTATCTTTGTTTTGTTCATTAACTATGTTTTTTGCTGCACAAATATGGTCTCTTCTAATCATATACAACTGATTGAAAGTTAAAATTATTAAAAAAAAATTTTTTAAAAATGCATGCTACTAAAAAAAGGGGGGAAAGTAATATAGAAAAAATGTAATGAATTCAAAAGAATTTTACACTTTTAAATTTCATTTATGCAATTGCATGCAGATTTATACAAAAAAAATTAGATTTACTTCTAATCTTTATTTTCTTCATTATTTACTCTCCCTTTTGTTCAAATTTTGAATTTTTATTTTACCTATAAATGCAGAAAAAGACACCAGTTAATGTTATAAAGAGGGCTCCTTTCATTTAATATTTGTTTAATATCCTGCAATTGTACCATGGATAAAATAAATTAATTATAAAATAAATTACTATAATAGCAATATTTCACTTTAGTAAAAAGTACTTTTAATAATCGTTGAATAATTGCTTATTTTTTCTGAATAAATGAATTTTAAATCAAGCACATTGACCTACATAAGCATCATTGCTTTCTAGAGAATTGTTTTGCTCACTTTTAAGTTAAGCAGTTGTTATAAATAATATTTTATTGATACGGGAATCTGTTTCCTAGATAATATATTGTATAGTGAAATTGTGCACGTATTTTCAAGTATATTTAATTAATAGATGTTTACTAATTTGAAATTTTAATTCTGATATATTTTTAAGAACATAATATGGATGTTTTCCCATCAATTTCTAAACTTTTTTTTTTTTTTGCATTTATTGTTTTCCTCAAATTAGATAAAAAAAAAATATCAAATCTAATAGCTTCCAACAATATTCACTAGATGGCACCACCTGCTACTTTCTTTCAAAACGGAAAAGAAAATGTCCCCCCCCCTCTCTCTCTTTCCTTTATGAATATAAGGAATTCAAATTTAACTAAAGACTAAAACGTTTTTTAAATTTAACTTGGTAGTGGAAATTTAATTACATTAAATAAGAAATAAACCGAAATATAAAACTTGCTGATTTCAGTTTGGAAGAAAATATATCCTCACCTATAATATCAGACCTGTACATAAAATAGGAATTTACAAACAAATAAGCAAATGTAGATAATCCTTTAAAAACAAAGGAAACAAAAAAGGGAAACAGAAATAAATCTCAAAATGGGAGGGGGCGTGTTTATATTCCAAAAAAAATTCAATCTTGATACATTCAGGGTTATGAAATTTTTAAAATAATTAAACACACTTCAAGATTTTTATATAGATATATTCAACTATACAATAATTTTGAAGCGAATAAAGTGTTTACTTTTTGATATTTAATAAGAGAAATTTTTTGATTATTAGTCCAAAAGCTCGTTAAGAAAAATATAGTGAAATAAAATTTATTGTAATATTTTATATAAAAAAAAGATTAAAATTTTAATATATGAATTCATATTGCATTTTTATAACTTATTGAAAAAAAAGTAATAAAAGAAATGTTGTTGTTTTGCTAGTAAATTTCAAAAATTTATCAATTACTGATCCAACATAATCACACTCGTTTATTAAATGTTGTATGTGGAAGGATTTACATCCTCTATTAAAATAGTATGTCTGTTTTGTAGTATATCTCAAACCTTATATGAATTCGAAAAAAAAAGATTTAAAAATATTAGTTTATCTATATTTTTTATTATTTTTAATTTAATTTATTTATTTACAAAACTGTAAAATTCATAAAGAAATATTAAATTACACATCATTACGGAAAATATTGAAAGCTGTAGTAACAATGAATTTGACTAAAAATATTAAATAAAAAACTCATCCCATTTTTCAAGCTTTTATTTTTGTGTGTGTTGAGCTACTCAGCATTTCTTTGTTGAACCATAATATTTTTTATGTCAGTTTGTTTAGTTATAAAACTGAAGTTTTAAAAAAATACTTTCAACTTTGACTTGGACAAAACGATTCGAAATAACTATTTACCGGTTCACATACATCTGACTTGTAGAGACGTGAACAGGATCTGTACAGAAAGTTCCCGTAAAGCCAGTCATTAAACAATTTAATCCCTATCATTACTACTATACTGTTCGAATTAATTGGGACAAACGGAAAAAAGTAATTTTTTCTAAAACTTTAGCTTTTTATCATTACATACCTTAAATAGACTGAAAAATCTGTATATTAATATGAAGTATGTCTTCCTTTAGCAGAATTGACCTTTTCAACTCGTTTTGACATTGACTCCACTAGAGTAGCACACATGTTCTTGATTTCATCATCTTAGAAAACACTAGTACAGCCCTTTTGCTCTGCTGTCGTGCGATTCACCTTAGCGAAACGTTTCTTGAGAATATTCCATCAGTTTTGAATAGGATTTGTCTGGGAATTTTCAAACCATTCGAGCACTTTTATTTTATTTTCCACATAAAAGTATAGACCAATTTCTAATTGTGACAAGGGGCCAAGTCATGTTGAAATGTTCAATCAAATGTTTCCATCATGGAACAATCCTTCTGCATAATATTTCGATATATTTGACAGAATTCGTCATGTGTTTAAGAGGAGCTATGATTCCAGGGCCACTTGTTGTGAAAAAACTCAAACATCTGCTTAGAAGGATGTTTTACAATCTGTTGGATATAATCTGGTAACAAAGTTTCAACTTTTCACTTCGTCTAACTACACTTGATTTCTATCCCTGCACAAATAAATGTTTCATCACTCAAAAACACCTTCTTCCAATCGTTAACAGTCCATGATCGGTATATTTTGTACCATGGTAAATGTTTTTTCATCTTTTTCTGAATTAGAAATAGATTTTTCCTCAGCGTTGTTGCCTTAATGCCACCTTCCAGAAGTCTTTTCTGTGCAGTTGAGATGCTCACACTTCAACACCATCATCGAATAAATACCTTCAGATGTCTATGTTTGTCTTTCTTAGATTTATTTCGCTACTTCTTATTAAAATTTTATCAATTCTCGAAGTAGTTTTCCACTTGCACTCACATTTTTCTTTTCTTTTTAGAGCCGATGATCCAGAATTTTGAATTGTTCTTAAGACTTAATTCGATCACACCAACTGCCATAGATATACTCACATTCATAGAAGCGTTAGTCATTGAGAGCTATTTATTTTAGAACGGTTCCTCGGAATAATATCCATCTTTGAATGAGTAAAAGTAACACGTCTAATACAAAACGCAAAATTGAAATTACCAGCTGCACCACTGAAAGGCTCACAACTGAGCTCCTGATACATAAAAATGAATACATTATAGTCAAAGTCGATCTGCCATACTACCAAAAGGCAGATGTAACGGGTTTGAGGTGATTCAGGACATCACTAGTAATCACATACCAACTCAAACAAGGAAAACATGTTTCGAATTATAATTCGTTTAATTCGAACAGTATAGTAGTTACGTTTCGCGAGAGGTAAGATCATCGCATACACTCATCCAAGGGATTAAAGTACCCGACTACGTTCGGAACCGTGATTTTGCAAAAGCGTATAAATGAATAATATTTATGATATTTAGTGTCACTTAGATTAAAAAATGTATATAAAATTGTTTTAAGAATAGTATTACATTAAAAATTATTTAAATACAATATTTTGACAAAAAATGAACATAGAATGACCCATTTTCAAATTATTCTCCTTTTGTGAAAAATGCTTCTATTATAATAATATTTTCCCTGTATATAGCTCAGACCTCTGTACAGAGGCTCAACTAGAATTTTTGAAATGTATAACTTAGAAGTGGGTTTATCTATGTTTTACGACAACAGAGGGGAGAAATTTTAAGAAAAAAACACCGATAATTGTTTCAATTGGTTGTAACTCTGAAAATAATGTGAATTTGTTTAAAATACACTGGCGTGCAAAACTTAAGCAACAATGTAAAAATTTAGCATATAGCCATGAAATTGCAGAAAAAGGAGGTCTGGAGATCAGTAGGGGAACACGTAAGTCAGTAGAAACGTCATGCGTATGCAAATATTAGGAACAAAACGTCAGAAGCGATGTGAGCGTACGCAAAACGCGTGATGTCGGCGCGCGCTGCTCAACAGTAGAATGAAATGAAGGACGGAGACGCATTCACCATATCTCTGCAAGTGCCAGTGAGTCAGTTCGTGAAATATGGCTAGAAGAAATCATCTGGATGACTTCACACGTGGAAGAATGATCGGAAAGCTGGAGGAGGGGCGTACTGTCACCAGTGTAGCTGCACAGTTCGGAATCAACAAAAGTGTCGTTTCGCGCGCTTGGAAAGCGTTCCAAACCACAGGTACAGCTGTTAGAAGGTTGGTGTGGGCCGCCCGGGACGACAACTGCAGGGGATGACCGATATATCATCCTGCAGGCGAAAAAGTTCGACAGCAGTCAGCAAGCGCCATTGCTCAGAACTCTGTACAGCAACAGGTCGACAAGTGTAGCGGTTTACTGTGGCCAACACCTTCACAAAGGGGCCTATTCACCCGCCGTCCTGAACGCTGCCTCCCCGTTGAAAGATGGCCACCGAAGCCACCGTTTACAGTGGGACAGAGAGCACAAAAACTGGACAACTGATCAATGGAGTCGTGTTCTCTTTACGGATGAGAGTCGGTTCAGTACCAGAAGCGATTCTCAACGCGTTTTGATTTGAGAGAGATCGGGACCCGGTTTTATCCCAGTAACATCAAGGAAAGACATCGTTACGGTGGTCCTGGAGTTCTTGTCTGGGTTGGCTTATGCTGAACGGCGGAACTGAGCTTCCCATTTTCGACAGAAGGTCTGTAACCGGGGATCGCTATTGTGAGTGAGGTACTTCTTCCCCATCTGCATCTTTTCCGAGGTGCCATTGGCCCAGACTTCATCTTTATGGATGACAATGCACTGCCACATCGCACTCTTGCTGTTGAGGAGCTGCTGGAAAGTGAAGATATCACTCGAATGGATTGGCCAGCGTGCTCCCCAGATTTAAGTCCCATCGAACATGTGTGGGATGCTTTGGGGAGACGTATTGCCACACGCTCACATCATCCGGAGTACAACCAACATTTCAAACAGATGTTGATTGAGGAATGGGCACTCCTACCTCAAGAAATGTTGCACCAGCTGGTTCTGAGTATGCGGAGACGGTGCAAAGCAACCATTGTAGTAAGGGGAGGGCATATACCATATTAAGGAACATCTGCTTGTTGTTCTTCCTGTTGGATAGACAATCATGAGTCACGATACTATGCGTTCAATAAAGCTTGTTTTTGTTTGATTCCATACCGTATGCGTTGTATTCCTTTTTCAGCGCCGATGCTTTCGTCATCCTTTACGTACATAATACTCTCCCTCATTTCAGAATTTCATGTCTCTCAGATGATTTTTCGTGAAGTTATGGCAATAAACCCACCTGTTGCTTAAGTTTTGCACATCAGTGTAAAATAGTTCAGACTCTCTGGAGAAGTCTTTACTTTATATAAGCACACACACACACACAAAGTATAATTTTATAGAAGCATTTTTTATAAAAGGAGAACATTTTGAAAAAAGTTTATTCCAAGTTAATTTTTTTCCAGAATATTGTATTTAAATAATTTTTTTTGTCAAAATCTGTCCTTAAAACAATTTTATATATGTATTCTAATCTAAGTGACACTAAATATCATGAAAATTGTCCATTTATGCGCTTTTTTAAAATCACGGTTCCGAACGTAGTCGGATACCTTAAAGTCTTTTTGCTATCGATGGATTATCCGAGTGATACTTAGAAAAGGGTTTACTTTTCCAACTATATATATCCATGTAATTAATACCAGGGCTTCTTCCGTCATTTTGTTACTGCAATCAACTTATCAATATTTTCTAATTTACAGTCAACCATATAATTATCATCATTACATGTACATTGCTTCTCTATTTCCTGTTTTGATGTTTAGAACTTTTCTGTTTCAGTTTCGCATGAAACTACTCATAGAAAGCAGATTTAATGCAGTTGAATAAAACTAAAAGTGTAGGTGATATTTCAAGGAAGATATTAGTCAGAGTTATATATTTTGCTACTCAACATGCGATTATGTTTGTATAGACTGTTTAGATAGACAAACTAGAATCATGATCCTAGTTGTCAAAAGGGATTTTGATAAAGGATAACAACGCCAATGCTCGCCGATCTCTGCTCACCGCTGGTATCGTACCTGATGATTAATTGTTCCAATTCACGCAGTGCACCAATTAAAAAAAGAACAAAATCTAAATTTTGATAGAATTACATTTTTTGTAATATTTTTAGTGCAAATATAAGAAAAAAACATAAAACAAAATTATTCATTCGGAACTTAACCGAAAACCTTTTTTTCTTTTTGGCGGAACGAAAATTTGAACAGAACCGATGTATCTGTTTTAGTTGAACGGGAACGAAAAAAACTGCGGTTTGGAGCCCTAGCTTAATATATATAGCCTTTTGTATTTAGCTTTATTTGTGTGTGGGAAGGTCTTCTTTGATGTCGTCGGAAATCCTAATTTGGATGACTGAACTACACACATGTGCCACAGCCATTGAAAAGGCTTATTATGTGAATTAGGAAATATAGTGTCTTTATTAGATTCTTTAATCCAGTTAGTGTCTTAGGGCGGTTTCACACGAGGCAACTAGGTTCCAGTCAACTTGTTTTCTGTTGCTACTCCCCTAGTATGAAGAATGATTAGAATTTCTTTCATGCACAGACGCAAGGATGAAAAAGGAGTGCATTTGGATTATAGGGAGCGCCAGACCCCTTATTACAATGAAGAAGCAATAAAAAAAATTCCTATATTTTGAATACAATACACAAGTTAGTCACGCGAGAAGAGCGTAGCTTCCACAATACCCTTTTAGTTTAGTCAACTAGTTAGGATGAGAAAGTGATTTCCCAGAGCTTGAGTGAGTGTCACAACAAGCAGTTTACACCATGTAAACTGATCTCGTTGATTTCTTCTTAAAACTAACTCCCGACAAACTGCTTTTCTATTATGTGTGATGCAAATTGATTTGAGAGAAAGGGCCCCTTAGTGTTATTTAGTCTGGAAGGAAACATTGAATAGCTCTAGGCTGCTTTGAGTTAGCATTAGAACAATGTTGTTCACCTATGATGTTGAACACACACATGCTTCAGGTTTAGTGATATGGTGGTTTGATCTGGGTTCTTTCGTATCTTTACAGATGCATAAGTTCAAACCAGTTAAAGCATCAAGACACTTTCCAGCACCTGAACCTATAACATTTATGAGTTGTTTTATTGACAGTTTTTAGCAATTATTTCTCAGAAAATATTGGTACTAACTTTCCTTAAAAGGTTGCATCTCCAAGTTCTATTAGTATAGTCTCTTTGTGATTTCTTTAAATCCATTTCATATGTAAAAAGAGCTATAGAAGCAGAAACAAAAATGCTTTTCTCAAAACTACTTAAATAATTCTTATCACGTTTCTTACAGTAAAATATCAATTAATTGCATTTGATTATACAAGAAATTCAAATTCTATTTCTAAATTGTATTGATGTTTACAATAAGTATTCCATACGTAAAAAATACTCCAAAAGCGGACAGCAAGAAACTCTTCTTTAAATAAATGAGGTCGAGAGCTGATAAGTAAATAATTTCTCTCTTCTCTATTCTTTTTAGAAAACTAATTTCCTTTTCATACTTTAAATTACTTAACAGCTGCTTATCTATCAAAAATCGAGTCGTGTTCTTTATTTTCGACATGTACTCTGGAATTCTCGAACAGAAAACTGTCGTAGAAAATATGATGACCATACCTGTGAATGAGTTGATGCCCAGTTCCAACATGAGAAAAGGCTGAACATTTCTTAACTTTAGAGTTGAAGACAAACAGGTGTATAAATTACAGAAACACAATAACAAAAGAATAAATAAAGAAGCTGAAAAAGTGTCTCTTAAAAGGGATAATTTTCCTTTCGATGTCAATGTAACATTGAACAATTTCCTTGTATTTCACAGACATTGCGCAAAAACCGGTTTCTTGCAAATCGTTATTCAGTTGATGGAGAAATATCCCATAACGATGTACCAAAATGCATATTGAAAAAGCAAAAAGAATCGGGTATTGTACATGTATTGTAAAATATGCATACTCTCCTAAAATACTTATAATTATTTCGTATGTTTTATCTTGAAGGCGATGACCTAAGGCCCAGAAGAAACTAACAGAGTCTTCATTATACGACACAGAAATAAACAAAGCTGTTAGAAAAAAGGGTAAAACACAATTTATAATTAGAATCAAATTCGTTGTAATTGCCCGATTTCTTTTAAGATGGTCTCTTGTCACGTAGAAGTGTGAATTCAGAAATTCGATGAGAATTCTTATATTTTTCTTTTTGTACAACAGTATGAACCATAACATAACGCAGCAAATATCAAGGAAAACATAGGCAAGAGCTGTTTTTATATCATAAGAAGAACGCGCGGATACTGCTCCTGCTATAAATACGTAAATCGCAGCGAAATAGAATGATACTATTAAATAATGAGCTAGAAATCTAAGTGAGCTTCTAATCGATGATTGATTTTTCCTTAGGTTCAGAGTCAGTATTATCCAAAGAGAAACATTTTTTGAAAAACTTTCTTTGAGGTTTTGCTTAAGCATGATGATTTAGCTGAAAGATAGAAACACTGAATCCCTTTCTTAATATTTTGAAAAAATTAAAACACACTGTTCCACTGAATTTTCAACAGAAGCATTCGACATACTGTCCGTAAAGCGCCAATGCTTTTCAATTGTGTTTTTCTTATACGTATAATCCATCCAATAAAAATCTCTCACAAATAAAATGTTTTTCTTTTGGAAAAAAATTAAACCTTTTACGGATATTGGTAAATATTTTAATTTTCGCGTACATGTTAAGCACTTCTCGTGCTTTTTACTTCACAGCTCTTGAATTAAAAACATTCAAACAAGAAACCCAAATTATGTTTTAAGAATCTGTTTTAGGGTTAATGATTAGAATATTCTTAACACTATGCTTCCCATAAAAGCACTTAATACATTTTGTAAATGATTTCTATTGTAGGACTTTTTAATATAAATAGCTGCCGATTATTGAACTGAAATGAAAAATATACTTTGTTGAAAAAGAACATCGAACTGATTCCGAAAAAAACTATTTTTTACCAGTTGGCTTTTATAGCATAAATGTTTTAATACATTCTATATGTTAATGTCAAACTCATTGTGTTCATTTTCTTTATATTATTAATAGCTCAAATGGATCAATAATGACTCGAGACACATTTATTGTTTCAAATAGAAAAAGAATGTGACATAAAGCTATTAGAAAATAAAATTACAACAAAATAAATCCATTATCATAATTAGAGATTTAAAATATTAATTTTTTCGTGAAAGAAATACATAAACCTAAGTTTCTAATAATCTGAATACAACGTTTAATGAGAATTGTTCTCACTTTTATTTTCTTTTTTTAAAAAGTAATTTTTTCGAGTGTTTTGAAAATATGTACATTGATTATATGCCAATGGATCAGAAGAAACAATTCGGCTTAATACAACTCTTAGAATGATTCGAAAATTAACTTCCTATCATCTGCACTCTCGTCAATATCAGATCAATATTTGTCTACCTAAAATACTGATTTTACTGAAACCTTCTTTTTAAATATAGATGGAATTCTGATTATGATATAAATAGATAACAAGTTTTATTTTTATTCTACTGAAAATGATAAATAAATAGTAACATCTGTCCTTTCCCATAAGGTCGTGAGTGTAAGAGGGTTCGGAAAAGAAACAGACATGATCTTAAAAATAGCTACTTTTATTCTCTCTTAACACTTTATGAAAATATACAACTTTATAGCCTCACTCTTGGAGCAACCTGAAATCCTAACACTTTTTATCAGTGATATAAAATTATTGAAAATCACTTAGCTTCAATTGGAGCTCCTTGTGACTATCCTTCTCGAGCCCTAATAGCTCGGTCAGCTTCAATGATATTTAATGCCTCAACTCCTGGTGGATTCTACGACGAATATTACTTTCAGGATTTGTGATCTCTTTTTCAGTCACGATTCACCTTTTCTTATTCTTAGATTTCACGATTAACGATCCAGGATTAACCATTAACTTCACCTACCCAACGTCAAGGTTTAAATAGTAGTTACATTTACATAAAATCGTCAGCAGTTTTTAAACTAAAATCATAGTTAAAGAAAAGTTTCCCCAAGAAGATTAGTAGAAGAACCTGAATAGTATCCGTTACACATACTATTGCTTTTCATTTTTCGGTCTACCTTAAAGCATTACTTAACAATAATATGAAATGTCTCGTCTTCATTAGTACTACATAAAAAGAAATTTGATATTTTTTTAAATTACTTAAAGTATCCGACTTCCCTAAAGATCACGATTTTTTTTCAAAATTGAGAATTTTTTTTTATAATTTTATTTTATAGGCAATCTTATTAACTTAATAAAAGTACCAAATTTTTATTTTCCATTCACTAGAACAAAAACTGCACGCCTTTTAGTAAAGGCAGATGTCATACCTTTACACAAGATGGCAAACTTTAAAATGCGTTTTACTCGAAATGTGTTTTTTCCGAAAAACTCAAACGGGGACAACAATTGCTCAAAAAGTTTTGAGAAAAATTTGCTGAATTTTTTGTGTATGTTTTGTATAACAGTGGAAGTGTTTTGATCTTCAGATTTATCAATCTCTGTTTTATTTCAAAATTTACAGCCCTTTATGTGAATATAATCACTGTTTTTTAGGCAATTTCATATAGTCACTAAGATAAAATGCTCTAGTTTTTGTAAAAATATCTCTTATCCTGAAGGTAATTTCAAACATGAACAACAAAGAAACACATCAAAATTGAAAAATTGAGAATTTGTTCATAAAATTTTGGAAAGAGCGGGCCTCGTTTATATAATTTTCCATACATTTTCACTAGTTTTTTTCCCATTTTAATAGCTATAAATTTTTTTTCTGTTTTCAATTTTAGAATTTTTTTCTTAAAATGTACTAAATAAATCTAAAAATCACAAAAAATCCCCATATCTCCATTCATTCAAAAAAAAAAATTGTCGCAAGTAGTCGGATACCTTAATTTTTTTTTTTTTTTTTTTAACAAATGGTATTTTGACGAATAAATACTAGAACAATGAGTAATATATATTTGAATATTTTGAGATGATTTATATGAATAAGTAATTATATATATTTGAATTTTGGATATTTTTTGTTCTTTTACTAAAATTGAAATTCTAGATTAGAATTCAAATAATTAAATAAACATAATGGACTTTTGCTTATTATTTAAGCACTGTATACATTTTTGAGAATTACACACTTCCACGAAATATCTTTTATTCGTTAAAAAATATTCGGCATATTTAGTTTGTTTTTTAATGAAAATTTTTAAGTCACTAGAAATTAAAAGTTTAAAAGAATAAATAGGAAGTTCACAATGCTCTTTCAGAATTTATTTACTTGATCGATAGAAAAAATAAAGTAGTATAAAATAATCACATTGACATAACAAAGTGTTTTAAGTACAATTTGCGCAAAATAAACAAAAAATCAACAGTAATTAAAATTAAGATAAGATTCTGTCCCAGATGATCAAAATTGTTTCTATGTACGCATTTCAACTTTTATCTAAAGCAAAAATAAATAAAAATAATATAGCAATAAATAAAAACCTTCATTTAACATCAAAAAAAAAAATTCTGTAATAAAAGTTGTAGGGGGATTTTCCAACATGATAAAGAGTACTATATACTCCGTTGTTTTTCCGTGCCCCGTATATAACAAAGGACTCAAAGAATACACGATATTTATGAAAAAAACCTGGAACAAAAAAATTTCTAATGTTAGCACTTTTGTTCGTTTTCTAAAAATATAAGCGAGCTAAAAAGTGTTTTGAATCCCGCAAGTTGAAATGTATGTTTTAAAACATGCCCAACAAAAGTGTGACTTTTGACAGGCGCGGATCATATTAAGTTGCTAAAAAAAAAGGTTAACACTTCCACCGAATATAATTAGAACTTAGCCGATAAATAACCTTATACGTTTGGGATTTATTATGTTAACAAGAAAATTAGTTTCTTTGATACAAATCTATCAAGGCCCTTTCGTAAGTGGACTTGATTTGAAGAAAGCATTCCTATATTTGAGTTGTTTTATACAAGTATTTAAAAAATGTATGTTTTGAAGCACCTTCTTAAGGCTGTTTTTGGTTCATGTTAAAGAATAGGACCCGAATTTGGAACATTTTTTCAGATATAAAGAAATGAAAAATTAATATAATATTTCTTCACTATCCTTTAGAGAGAGCATTTTTTATCATATTTCCTAATTTTTACCGGGGTTGATTCATTTTTTCGGGTATAAAATGTATTTCGCGTTTTTTCTTCTATACCATAATGTTAAATAGGCTATGCCTTCACGTATTACAACGGAAAAGAAGGTATTCATGGAATATTTTGGAAATTTTAAAAACACTATATTGTTAACAGAGGTATGAGTTCTAATATTTCAAATTTCCATGGAAATTGAAGCATTTTTCTGTCTGAAAAAGTGCTTCGCGTTTAGTTCAAGCTCTCGTACTTTTACCGAAAACAGCCTTAAGGCAAATGAATAAATACAAATTGTTAAAGGTTGGGTTATACTAATAACTCGTAGATTTAAAAATGGAATAAATGTATATACACGTAAAAAAGCATTATATTGATATTTTTCGTTTTCAAATAATTGTGTATACTAGAAGCTTAAAAGATTAAAATCATGCAAACACGCCAGGAATCATTTTTAGAAAAAGTTTTTTATTTATTTATTGTTATACAGATACATACATAAATTAAAACAATGACATATGCAAAATTCATTTAATTTAATGAGTGTAAGAGGTTCTCAAGAAAACAGATACATAAATATATAAAAATTTAATAGTAAAGATATGAAAGAGATGAATAAAGCGAAAATTTAGTCACTGACTCTTAGCCAAAATTCTGTGCGCTCTACACAGTAGTAAAAAAAGCATTAAATTATACGTAATGACAAATACAAAAATATTAAATAAAGTAAGGGTTGAAGAAAATCATTTGATTTCTCTAGATTTTTCTAAAATTTCGAAGCAATTCTTTGGTGTATCTACAAGTTGGTTTTGAAATAGTAATTTGAGTTAAATTAATTTTTAGTATTATTTAATTAAGAAACAAAATCACTTGAGCTGATATTTCACCCTTTTCTTTTTCCACAGAATGTCAGAGAGAACTTGACGTTTCTCAATTTCCATCAGATTTAGTTATTCCAAAACCCATTGTTAAGAAGCTTATGTATCTTGTTACTAATTTACTCGGCATCATGTATTTACCGATAAAATACACTCACGGACAAAAAATTTAGCGCACCAAGAAGGAGTGTCAAAATGAAACAAAATTTTACATGCGTAATGACTACTTTAATGTAAGTAAATGATTAGAAAATCAAAGAAAAAAGATCATTTATTTCAGAGAAAAAAGCAAAAGAACGGAGGATTTAATACCCTGTTGAACCTCCTCTATATATATAACGCGAATGCACGATGCGATACGATCGGGCATTGAGGCATACAAGTTCTGTATGATGTCTTAAAACATTTCTTTCTGTATTTGCTGTAACCTTGCCTCTAGTTCCGTCAAACTCGTGGGCCGTCCCAAATAATCCCAGATTAATCTCAATTGGAGACAAATCTGGGGATCGGGCAGGCCAAGGAACGGTAGTAACATTTCAGAGACAGTCTTCTGACACCCTTGCTGTGTGAGGCCGAGCATTGTCTTGTTGAAAAATGGCACTAATTTTTTTGTCCATGAGTGTATTTCGGAAGTAACTGAGGATTTTCAAAAGTTTTTGCCACAGACATTAAGGTTTCCGGTACAAGGCAAATTAATAAGTTTTTAAGTATTTTTTATAAAAACTATTTTGTTGATACTATTGAAATACATTTCTTTCCTTTATTCGATACGATAATTTTCTCTTTAGATATTTGTACAAATCATTCCAGTTTCACAATGAGTATTGAGTACGTGAGTATAGTACCGAAGGCGGGTAACAGAAAACCCTTCGTAAAATTAATCATACCACCAGCTGACAAATAAACAACATCTTTGTTCTCTATTCGAGTCAAAAATCTTACTTCCCACCAAATTTAAATTATGTATTTGATTCTTATCTACTACCGAGCCAACTGATCTTCTTATTGCCGTCATATACTCCGGAATTCTGGAGCAGTAGATTGTCAGCGAAATTATGATCATAGCTCCTGTGCAAGCATTGCTGCTCAATTCTGCACAAATATATAGAGGAACTTCATATGTCAAAATATAAGATAAGGCAGTGTATATATTAAAAAACCCACTCACCAACATAATAAACAAGGAAAACGATAAAGTGTCTTTTAGAAGATGTATGTTCTGCTCAATGGATGTGTATCTATTTGCTAATTCGAAGCATTTTACGGTAATCGAAGAATAATTTAGGTTTTTTATATCTTCATTATATTGCTGAAGAATAAGTCCGTAACGGTAAACGAGAATACAAGTCGATGCAGCAAAAAAAATTGGATATTCCGAATACACTAAATAATACGCGTATCCGCCAATGAAATTTAAAATTGCTTCATACTTTTTATTATTAAATTTAGAGCCTAGTGTCCAGAACTCCGCAGCACCATCCGCTCCTTGAGCAAGCAAGCAAAGGCAACAGCAAGTAAAACCGTTGCTATCACATTACCGAAAAGACAAATGTTTATCCAACGGTCATAGCTTTCATCCAATGAAGGACATAATATATTTATACGAGAGTTCAGAAAAAGAATAAGAAGTCGTAAGTTTTTCCTCTTATTATGCAATGAATACCACAGAGTTAGAGATAAAATGTCTATGAAGATATAGGCTAAGCCCAACTTTATGTCGCCTGTGTGATAAGTTGCTACAAGGCTAATAAGAAATAAGTATATTATAAATAGATGAAACATAATGATGAAAAAGTAAGAATGGAATTTGATGCAGTTTTCGGTAAACTTACTGTACTTTTTGCTTCTTAGTGAAAGTATAATCCACAATGAAGTATTCATGGAAATTTTTTCCAAGCATTTGGAGTTCATGATTGACTTGTAGTTACTATGAAATTATAAACTATTTTACTTCAACTAAAATTATACAATAATAACGGATGAATATACTAACATAATAACGTATTGGACTACTTTTGCAATTTCCAGTGGTCATACATTTTGTTTTGCATATTATATTCGAATTTCCAGGCATAAAATCTTTGCTTTTACAAACGTCTAACAACCCTTGTTCGAATTTTACAGAATTTGATTTCACATCACGTTGAAAGAGAGTTTTATCTAAAAGAAAAAAAGTTTTAAAAAAATCAAAATTATTTAAATTGCTATTATTTTTATTCTTTTTAATAATTATAATAAAATATATACAATAAACATAATGGAATTTAATTTCTTTTCATTTTAAATGTTCTAAGTACTTCTTTTGCTCCAAAATGTGTTTTAAATAAATATATATAATAATGTTATAAAGAAAAACTGAAAATATAATGAAGCTTTCAATTATTTTTTAATATTTTCTTAGCATTATAATTAAATTTTTAAGTTTGTTAAAAGTTTCAATAATTGACAAGAAATACAAGTGAAAGTATCAAAAAATAATTGCATTTTTATGTATTAAAAATCTTATTTTCATTCCTTATTTGATTACTATTTAAATCAGAATTAAAAAAATACTTTAAGAATAAAATATAATTCAGTATTCAGTCAACCGTTTACTAATGTATTTTCACCAGATTTAATTTCAATTTGAAAAAAAAATATATTTTACATGCGGAAAAGATTTGAATTTATTATTTTTTTAATTTAGATTTTCATATAGTATAGTACTTTTATGATTTAATTAATACATTAAAGGTTTAAAAAATTGAATTTCAAGCAATATCATTAAAATCGCACCAACCTACATGACCATCAAATAATACAGGCGTCCGATACGGGAGTATTTAGCTGAAGTAAAACAAGTTATTGCAGATTACTAAAATTCACTGATACTTAACATATCGATTTTTAATATTGTTATAAATTTCGAGCGCAAATTGTGTAATTAAAATAAAATGAGATTAATAAGAAATTATGAAAGACTTTGTTCAAGAATTAGCAATAAAACATTCTTAAAATTAGATTTGGAAATTGCGAAGACAAATATTTAGCAATATTTTAAGATTTTTGTAATTCCTTTCAAAAAAATGAAGAGAAAATTCTACACAGTACATTTATAACATTTGAATTATAATTTTTGCTGTATATATGAACAAATATAAAAGCATTTGGTTTTTCCAAAATATATATATATAATACTGAACAGAATTAAGGGAAATATTACCATTTCAATGTATCAAACTACAATACTCCTTGCACTTGATACGACATTACATTCCTGTAAAGAAATATTTTTGTCCAGATACATTTGTTATACAACAAATTTATCAAATTTATAGCTTTCAATAATTGTATAAAATGTATCATTCCTCAAATTCAGCTTTATTTTTAGATTCAATTCTCTTGGGATTGTATTTTAATGTATGCTGGGTACTCGGGTACAGAAAGAGGTCTCTCTCCTTCTTCATAAATAACAAAATAATTTTCAAAATATCTATTAATGTTCTTTTACGAGTTTCTAGTAAGTAGTCTTAACTAGCCTTATACAAAATATCAATTTTTCTTTTAGGATTAATCAATAAATATACATATACAAATATGTATTAAATTTTACAGCATAGACAATTGTGTTGAATAAAAAAATTAATAGATTTTTAAACCTATTTACAGTCAAAAAAGAGAAATAATATAGCATATCTAATAAATATTACTTGAAATAAAAGAACATACATAATTCTAAATAAATATAATTACATAAAAAAACTTACTTAAATGTTTACATGAATTATATTTATATAAAAATATTTACTTTATTAATGCTACACGTGAATAACAAAAACGTTACTATGGTAACAATCTAAGATCAATGAATATCTTAAATAATGTTAATCTTACATATATGTATTTCTTATTTTATCTTATATTATTTATCTACATATTTCACTCATACTTTCTTCAAAACTAAAATTAATTTTAAGGCATATGTATTGGAATTTTCCGAATTGCTTTTCGTGTATCTAGGGGAAATGCATTCATTTTATAAATTCTCAAGGATTATTATTAGTATAGTAGTAGAATACTCAAATTAATTTTGTGAATTTTAATTACTTAATGTTTTTTGTTTCATTCATTTGATTTTATGTTTTAGTTAAATAGTTGTCTGTTAGGAGTGTAGAATTTTTTCAAGCAATCGAAAAAGGAACATACCGTAAAATCCGGCGTATAACGTACACTTTTAAAACAAAAAATGAGATCGAAATTTACGGGTGCGCATTATACGCCTGGTATCCAAATTATAGCTTCAAAAAGAAAAAAGAAATGTGCATAAAAGAAGCTATAACTTTTACAAAGATCGAAGTACTGTTTTTATAAAAGAAATACCATTCCTTATGAAGGGTTGTTTTCCTAGAAATATGCTACTTTTTCAAAATCCTTGGATAATACCTCGAACAAATGACTTTAAAACATGATAGCATTTCTAACATACATTGCAGGTTCCTTCGTCGAAAGGGGTTGCGCGTTATACAGCGAATATACCTCAAAATTAAAAAATGCAGCTTGAAACTATAGGTGCGTGTTATACATCGGTGCGAGTTATACGCCGGATTTTACGGTATGGAATTAGTCTGTCAAGTGTATAAACAGTTGCATTAAAAAGTTGGGAACATTAAATTTAACACCATTTAACCTTGGGACAATTAAATCTTAGGAACAAAACTGTTTCGTTTTATCAGGTCTACGTGTAATGAACAAGTTAATATTTTACTTCGTATTGAATACATATGGTTGTGCTCACGTATTATAACGTCGACCAATTGTTTCAAACTAAAATACGTCACCAAATGTCACGATATGCAGCCAATAAAGGAAAACCATACCCGTGCATGTCACAAAATAATAATGACGATAAAAGGTTTGGGGCTAAGTTTCTTAATTTAGCTAAGTTGGTCGACGGTATAGTACATAAGTACCCAAATGGCTACTGATTTGACAGAATTTATAAAAAATATGCAATAATTCCAAAATTTTATAAAGTACAACTGAAGTTTCTTCTGTTTTATATTTTATCTATGTCGTATGTCAAATTTAATTGTAGCACTTATCAACAATTGCAGAGGGGCTTTTCCAAAAGCTATCCTTCGAGTAGCTGAACAGTGGGACGTTAATATTCATTCACTCCAAAAGCAATCGGACGCTTCAAATATTCGTAAGGTAAAAAAACCTGTAACTCGAATATTATTAACATTTTTTTTGAAATGTTACTTTATAATTTTGAAAAGAATTAGATTACAGATTGTTAAAAAAATGCCATTGTGAAATATCAAATTTTATTGTATTTAAAGCACTATATTTCTTCCCCTAAAAATTTTCCAATCACTTTTAGGGCCCACTGTATGTAGAGAGATACATTTGCAATACTGTCACATTAAGAAAACTAATTTTCTTTCATGAAAATGGAATTTCCTTCAAGCAAACAAAATTCTCTCAAAGAAAAAATATATTCCATTAGAAACTAATTAACTGTAAACTTTTTTTTTAAACTGAGTTTTCTCAAATAAAGGATTGAATTCAATAAAAAATTGAATTTTTGAAAATAATTCAGTCGAAAAATTAGAAATAAAATATTAATGAATGTTATTATTTTCCATCTGTTCATAACCTACATTCTTCCCTACAAAATTTTTTTCCTCTAAAATCTATAGCGAAAGAATTTTTAACAATTTCCTGGTTCCAAAACTGAATAAATAATCATGCAGTTATGTTAAACTTTCTTATTCTATACTTACTTATTCAATAGGTTTATTAAAATTTCTTCGAATATTTCTTTCGAAATGCACATAGACTATGTAAGTGATACTAAAAGATATTTTTATAGTATCATTACCTCGAATTTGATACAATCGTCTCACACCTAGATGTAGAAATAAATTTATGTCTTATGAATCTTTGTACTTAACACCTGCGAAAATTAACTAAACTTATCGATAAATTAAAGTTATCAGAGAATATTCACAAGGTTATTCGAAGAACATTAATCATACTTATTGGCACCTAAAAGGCCATTAACAGAAGGGTCAATAATTTGCAATGGACAAATTTTATGTAAAGGACTTTTTTTATAACATATGCACAGATTGAGCTCAATCAATCTATTAAATGTCAGAAACTTCCTTAAAAACATTATATTTAATGCATAAATTAATTTTTTTTCTGAAACAGGAAGTATTTATGTTTCACAGAGGTTTCAATATCTTGTATTCTTAAACACACCTGCAAGAAATCGATTTACAAAAAGAAACACCCTCATTTGGCACGATGCAAATGATGCTTCTAATGCATCTATCGATCAAAAAGTAGTCTTACAGTGTTTTGATATATTGGCAAATGTGTATAATGTGCGTCATTTATTCTTAAATTAACCTATGTAACTAAATATCAAAAATATCTATGATTTTTGTAAAATGTGTCAATATTTTGAGTTTTAAGAAGCTTAATTGTGTATATAGTGTAGGGTTCAAAATTTTGGGTAAACCCAATGTGTGTCTTGTCCTGAATATAAATATTTACTGTTTTCAAACTATACATTTAGACATATGTTGTTTCGATATATTGAAGTATCATTATATGAATTTTTTATAAAACCATTTACCTCAGTAAATTAGAACGTGTGCTCCCTTGGTAGCTCGGAAAATGTCTGAACGGAATTCCAATTTCCTCCAAGTGTAAAGTTCAATAGTTGCTTCACTCACACTCGGGATACCACTTCTAGGAAGATACTTAATGCTGCATATTTCCTCAAACGTTTCACACCATCACTTTATTGATTTTGTACTAGGAGGTTTGATTTCATAGCAACTTCGAACATCTATGGGAAATTTCGTTTCGAGAATCTAACACAGTGATTCCCAAAGTGGTCTATACAGACTCCCTGGGGTCTATGACAACCTGCAAGGGGTCCACGTCAGCAAAAAAATAATTTGGGGGTCCATAAGTTGTAAGTGGGGGTCTACGATAGTGGCTCTCATTAAACCAGATTGGGGCTTTAATTTTAAAAGGAAATTTAATCAAGTGGAAACCAGACTTAACTATATAACAGATTTATTTACTAAATTGAATGAGGTTAATTTTCAGTTACAAGGTGACAGCATAAATTTTATCGAAACAAGGACCACATTTCAGCCTTTCTTGCCAGAATTAAGCTAAAGGGGTAAAATAATGGACGTCGCAAAATTTCCCAGTTTCTCAATTGTCACAAACAATCTACCAGGAAAAAGACCTTTTTAACCTACGTTCAACATTTAAATGCTCTTTTTTTAGATTCTGAAATTAGGTTTGAGAATTTTTGACTTGTGCAGTACTACGGTATGCAATGAATTCATATAGTCACTTTGAAAAAAAAATGTCAGATTACAAGAATTGAGCACTAACAAAGATCTTAAAGTTTAGAAACGGCTGTCAATAATTTTGGCTTACCTGTTTAATATACCTGTTACTTATTCCATATTATGGAATAGCTTGAGAAAATTTTTAATTGTTGTTCCGATCGAGAAAGAATTATAATGTGCTTGCCAATCTCCAAGACAAAAAAAGAAAGAAGAAAAGACTAGACACTTTTTTCCGAGGAGATATTTAGTGTTAAACCTGACAAGATTGATGTCAAATGTTGAAAATATTTCCTTTTACATCCCCAAATTCATCCTTCCCACTAAAAGCCTTTGTTTGTTGCACAGCTATTTTATGTATTAATTAAATTTTAATTTAATTAATTAACATGTGTTTTCTTAAGTTTTAAACACACTATACTTTACTACAGTTAAAAATTTTAATCTTTTAGAGGAAGTAGCTCTATACTTGCTGTCAAAAACACATTTAAATTGATGAATTTGCAAAAATTTAATATTAGGTAAGTAGGGGGTCTACCTCAAACCGAAAAACCTGTCAAGGGGTCTATGAAGCAAAAATGTTTGGGAACCTTCTGATGTAACACATACATTAGGCTTTCTCTTGAATTGACTTCATTTTGGCAAAAAAAAAAATGTCTTTCTAACAAATGCTAACCAGAGTCACTCTTGAAGGAACATTCGTACCATATACTACACAATAAAACTATTAAAACCGACCTATCCAATAATATAAAAGATGCATTATCATATTAAAAGGGTATTTTGTAGTGAATTTTTATAATCAAGGCAAACATTTGGTTCATCCTATGTGTATTCTACTATACCATTTTTTATTATTCCAAAAATATCACTAACTTTATTTAAATGTTTTTAAATGTGAAGCAAATAATTTCTATTTCTTTTAATAATAAGAGTTTAGGTGTATAGAAAAGAACTGTGATCAGAGTTGTGACGGCTCTATCCGCGTCCTTCCCTTAATAAAGTCCTCTTGGAAAATCTTTGGTTTTTCAAATCTATTTTATTCACAACCAATCATCTGAAGAGAAAACCCTGATTATTTAAATTAGGTCTGTTATATATAGTCTAGGTCAGGGGTGGCGAACCTTTATGGATCAACGTGCCATTTTCTCTTCTACAGAAATATTTAATGAGGTATAGACGTGCCTTCAAATAATTTTGACTTGTGAATATTAAGAAAATAATAAAACTAAATACTAACATCTCAAGAGTCTTTATTTTCTACGTGCTAATCCTGTGATCAATAAATAGATTGTTTTTGGAAATGATGAGTCTTCCTTCCCTTCCTCCCACATCTCTAGGGGCACACATCCAAAGGTCCTCACAAAGCAAAATACAAAATAATTATTTTTATTTGCAAATTTGAAATAATTATTATTGATTGGATAACTAAACTAATTGGATAGCTGAAAATAGTTTTCAGTGCGTTATAAATTAATGGAAGACAAAACATTTTTTGACGAAATTTTTATAGTTTTACCTAACATGACCTCTAAGTACTGTAAAATTATATTTTAAAAAATATTGATAGTAGGAATAATATTCGATTTTTTTCCCTATATTTTCTGTTATTCTAATTTATTAAGGAAAATGTAAAATAAAATAATTACTTTTTATAAAAAATACTTGCTTCTCAGCAAGTAATCCTAAAACAATCAGTAATTCTGTAAAACATCTATATATACGAAATGCCTTCTTCACTTTTCCTCATGTTTTTGAAGGAAAAAAATTGAAACTTAATCACATCTGCTGGAGTTTAAATGAATAACGGCACCGGAAGAAACAAAGTGTTGTGCAATCAAAGTTCATACTCAGCATCTTGCTTAAAATTAAAAGCTGCTTCTTTTACGCACGGCCCAGAATTTAAGCATAAAATAAATTATTTCTGCCACTATGGCATTATATTTTTTTTTCTTTTGCTCAAAGTATTAACGGATTTGGATTGCACTTTACCCCCGATTTCTAATATGCTCTGATTACTCTTGTTCATCAAATGAATCATTTACGATGCATTTAATAAACAATTATATAATATATTTATGATATAATTAACAATATTTATGATAAAAATCAACAAATACATAATAAAAAACATTTGTTATTAGAAACAAAGGCTATTACTTGAACATTTTGAAAATACCCAGCAATATCAAATGTGTGTTCCGAGTTAATTTTTTAAACTAAAAATCACCTTAATTTGGTCTACTGAAAATATTATTCTTTTTATAAAATAAAGGGAAAAAATGTATTTTAGCTTATCTATGATTATTTATTAAACAATATAATTTTTAAGACTTATTTCCTACACGATTGTCCTAAAATCGAATTTGGGCATGTTTAGTAGAATGCTCTGCATATGTGGTGAGATGTTTTACTTAAAGTGTCTCATATTCAACTTAAAGTTCAATTCGGCAAAGTATTAATTGACAAATAGATGATTCCAATGAAACATTCTGATAAAGAGACAAGAACTGGAGAACATGATAAGCTCATCATATTACTCCATGGGTTTCTAAAGGGGTTACAACAGCCCCTGGGGGGTTTTTGTGACTGCTTAGGGGATCCGTGGCAATTAAAATTAATTCTAGGAGTACATGGACAACGTTAGGAGATCCGCGGCAGGTTTAGTAGCAAAATATTTGTAACCCATTTCATTATTGTGAAAGCAGTGAATTAGTAATAAAATTTTTATGTTAATAAGGTTTTAGAATAAAAATTTAAAATTTTAGAGTTGTAACGAATGGGAAAAAGACTGACAATAGTGCGCACTCTTTTGACCGTGTGAACACTTAACCAGTCAGCCTTCTCACTCAGTGAAGAAAGCAGATGCAAATAGCCCGCACGAAAACCTCTCGTTATTTTGTACAGTATTAACTGTTTTTGATATAAATGTAGCTGTGCTCAATTTGAATGTGAAAGAATTGGAATTTAGAAAGAATGAATTAAAGTTGACTTCAGCTAACCGCCGTAGTAATTCTTGGAGTGCAGGTTATAGAGATGATGAGTACCTAATATTAAGTGTCCGTACAACCGTCCTCCTTTAGGGAGGACAGTCCTCCTTTTATAAGTTCTGTCCTTCCTCGAAAAGTGTCCCCCTTTTTATCCTCCTTTTCAATATTTTAAAACTCATCTGTTAATCTCTGTATTAAGAGATGAATCAAACATGTTTCCAAAATGTCGAAGAAACAAATATCACAGGAAAAAACAGTTTTCAATGGTATTTTTTGACTTTGTCTCAATTAAATTGGGCAGATATAGAAAATTACATTGAGTTTTTATCGAAAGAAATGTCTGATATTAAAATCGATGGCAATTGTCTGTCTCATGTAGAAAGAAGACTGAATGCATATTTAAGTTCTAATAAATTAGAACAATCGGAAAATCAACATGCTGAGAAATTGGTAAAAAATAGGCGATATTACTTAAACCATTTCAAAAATGAACACATTCCATATGAAAATGTAATTATTCTTGTTAAATTTACATTGTGCTGCCCTAAAACTAATGCAGCACTTGAAAGAGTTTTTTTCAGTTGGTAATGATTTTTGTGAAGCGACTAGTGAGAAATCAAGATTGAATGTTAATATTTTAGCTACAGTGCTTACCTTAAAATTGATTATGAAGGATATTTTTTGCCCGAGCTTTCCGATATATTAGAAAATGATATGTTGACAATAAAAATATTCATTCAATGGAAAAATACTTGTTTAAGATAAGAATTGAAAAGAATGTAAGCGTAATTAGCGTATTTTTGTTTGAATTAATAAAACGTTTCATACATTTAAGTTGTAATTTTTTTTCTTAAGTTTTTCGTCCTCCTTTTCATGGTAAAAAAATGGCCACCTTACTAATATACAAGTAATCACACGCACAGTGTGGGCACAGTTTTAGCCGGATCAATCACGATTGCGACTTTCAATGTAGTTTTAAATAGAAAAAAAATCTTCCCGCTGCATGCTATAACTCGTCTGAAATATAGCAGTATCAAAGAGCCTTGCATCTAGTCAACATTTTAGTTTTGTTTTGAGCAAGATCCCTAGAATGCAGCAAATTTTCCAAAGTTTTGAACAGAAGGCAGCATTGTTTGTAGATAACCATCTTATATTGGTTCACCCATCTCATTCAAAAAGAAAAAAACGTATTTTTACATTTCAAAGAAAAGTTATATAGTTTGAATAAATACTACTTATGATATGTTCTATTTATGTTTTGTTTTTACGTCAACCTTTACCACATTCAGGACATCAAAGTTAAATTTGTAATTTTTGCATGATAAAAGGAAATAGATTTATTTCACCTGACATTTTTTCATGGCCACATTTTTGGTATAAAAGGGATCCATAAGAGTTTAAGGCTGTTTTCGACATATGTATTACAGCGTGGATTTAATGCGGAGTACATTTTAGGACAGAAGAAATACCTCAGTTTTTATAAAAAATTTTGTGACATTGTAACTTATGTATTTATTTATAATGCAGTGTTTTAAAATTTCGAAATATTTCATAAATAATCAGTTTTTCTTTTTAACATGTAAAGGGATAGCTCATTTAGTATTACGGTATAGGAGAAATAAAAGAAAAAAACGTGTCAACTCTAATAAAAATGAGTAGCATGATAAAATTAGTGATTCTCTACAGGATAGTGAAGCCAAAATATAATATTAACGTTTGAGTACTTTTATATCTGAAAAAGATATTTCGAATTTAGGTCCTATTCTTGAATATTAACCGGATACAGCCTTAAGAACCCTGTATTACATCATAAGAGCACCTTGAGACAAATGATTTATTTTCTCACATTAATAACACGAATATTTTTATAAATAAAAAATAACTTTTTTTCCTATTTTAAACTGCGTTTTTTCAATTCATAATATTTTATGCATTTAAATGTTCAACCATACACCTAAAAAGACAATATTTGCTAATTGCTAACTCGACTTTAATGTTATGCCTAATATATTTCACTGAAATAAAACTCTGTGTATCACTGATGAAAACAATAAAACAATATTATTTTACAAAGCAACTGCGAGAAGAAAAAAATTCACGCTTTATCCACAAACACTTCTGAAGCGGAATTTTTTTAAGCATGAGTTTTAATCTTATGAAATATGCTTTAAGGGAAAATGATCATCTTTAAGTTTATATCCTTAGTATTCGATATTTTCAAGGTTTGTATTAATTAAAATTAAAAAAAACCGTGAATTTCTATAAAAGTAAATTAAGCAACAAATCTAAGCAAGATTTGAGATGCATATTTTCTTAGTGAAAAAAAGGTTTGATCCTTTACTTAAAAAATCAACCATTTCAAGTTGGGTTTTCAAAACATTTCGAACGAAGTCTTACTGACATACATGTCAAATTGGAATTAAGGGAATGGAAAGTACTTCCTGCTCTTGCAGCATAGTTCCTTTCTCACTCAAGTAAATATTGACTTGAACTCATGAAACGATTTCAGGCATTTAAACGATGACAATAGTGCTGACTGAAAAGTAATTTTCCTTCAGGCAAGAGCGTTAAAAGAAAATTATGTTTCCAGCTGATTTCACGATAGAAAAAATTTGATTCGTCGTAAAATCCAAGTGACCTGAATCAAGGAAAACACAGAAAAGTATTTGCTTGATGCTCAAGAGTTTTTGACATAACATTTGGAACGATTTCAAGTTTTGAAGCGTACGTATGTTGAACGAAATTATGATGTGTTAACCAGAATTTCTTGATTTTCGAAGAGCGGAAAGGTTTATTTGGCATAGTAAGTGATAAATTCAGAAATATGAAATATTTTTAAGTAATGTCAAATAAAACTAGAACTTTTTTTACCATGAGATTTTTTTTTGTCTTAAAATTAATTAATTTTATTTATTTATTGCTTATAATAATTTTTATGCAATTAAATGCTTTAAAAAATGTTAGTTTTTCAAAAATAACTGATTTTTTTTCCAATTCGGTTAAAATTATTTAATTTTGATTTTTTTAAGCATTGTATGAAGTATCTTTTTACTATATAATGAAATTACTTCAATACAAACATATCTGTAACTCTGTTGATTTTTGATACACACAAAAGGAATAATAATTATTATATTAAAACAATGTGTATAGATATTTATGCTGTATATTTATACATAGATATTTATATTAGAAATTATTTGAAAACAATGGACAAAATATTGTAATCTTAGAAATATTCTTTCTTGAAATTTTTAATTCATGTGCTCGCTCATTATTCTAAATAATAACATAATATTCGATTTATTTAACCTTGATTTTTTTAGTTTGCTTAAATATATCATTCTTTGTTCAATTATATAAATTAATAATTTAGTATTTTAGTATCGTAATATATATATATATATTCTGTGTGCGCGTGTATGTGTTTAAACATATGGACATACATACTGAAATTTTCGGTAAAATTCTATTTGTACTTTTACTTCTGAAATAAATTTAAATATTTAAAAATCAACAAAATAACCCTTTATCCAAATGAATAAAATTGTTCCAGATTTCAGGAGAAATGTAAAATTTCCTTGAAGGTAATATTAAGATTACGAATTTAAAAGGACGCGACAAATGAAAAATTTGCACAATGCTTTACCAAAACTATTTACCTCGCGTAAGCTTATTCAGTTCATTTTTATTTTTCAAACAAACTGAGAGGAAAAGCAATTTTTCCTTTCTTTAGCATTCCGTTTTATTTATTTTCAAACAAACAGGAGGAAAGCAATTTTTCCTTTATTAGCATTACGTTTTAAATCCTAATAAAATATTTAGCAAACTCAATGCATTTATCGACCCACAGAAGGGGTGAAAGTCTGAGTCGACCTTGCCCTGCCAGGGAATAGAACACAGACCTATGGAAGCACAATATGCTACCACTCGACCACTGGGCCTATTTAACAAACTGTTTCATTAAAATATTTGCATTTCATTTTGGAATATCATTAGGCTTAAATCGCTGTTTTTATAGCTATGAAAGTAAGATTGTACCTATCAGGTGATAAATTGCCACAGAAGTTCATACGGCGTTAATTTAAAAAGAATTTATTTTTAAGAAACTAGTTGAGTTTATTTTACAATAATTGGTTTTAAGCAAACGAATCGAGCGTGTGTTTATAATTTTAGAAACATTTTATGACGCACTCTTCTAAATTCGGAATAACGTTAAACAAAAATGATTTAAAAAAATAATTGAATTAGAATACCAAAACAATAATAGGATAAACATATAGAAACTTTAAAATGCATAATTTTTACGGGTTATTATTTTCAAAAAATATATAATGTGTGTTTGGAGTTCATGTTGCTCATTTTATAGTAATTATGATAAGATTAATTTGTTATGCTCATTTAAAATTAGTGCTCGTCAATTCCTGTACAGTTTATAACTCATGTATCAAAAAAATGCAGAAAAATGTATCCAACTTCTATGTAAAAAAAAATCCTTTTTCAATTCCTATACTTTAGCTCGCACTCTCTATATATTTATTTATTTATCTTGGTGGAATTTTCAATCGTGAATAAAATACATTTTAAAGCGTTCAGTTGAGCTGAAATTTTATATGCAGGATTATTTTGGATGGCAATACAGTAATTTAACTATGATTAATGAAAATTAATTGATTAAAACTAATTATTTAAAGAATTGCAAATACAGCCACGTTGACATCATTTTTGGCGACTTAGCGACCCTTTTGGCTACTTCTGTCAAAACTTGAAAAGGTTTTTTTTCTCATGTTTTAAAGCATTCAGTTGAACTGAAATTTTATATACACGATTGTTTTGGATGACAATACGATACTTTAATGATAATTAATAAAAATTAATTACCACTTAATTTTGTGATTCTGTCATATGTATAAACATATTTATAATAATTATAACTATTTAATAAAAAGTAGCTAAAATAAAAATTTTCTTTGTTGATGTAAGTAGGAATTGACTTAAAAAATCTTTTTTATATTACTTGTTTTTCGATAAAAATCCTTTTAAAAATTTTAAAAGAAATAAACTTTTTAATTTCAATTTCATATGAGTATTGGGGTGGCATCATCGGTGCTGGCCTCTGGTTTAAAGGGGCCTAAAACTTGAAGGACGAAGGCCTGGAACCCGTCTGCTTCGAAAGAACAGGTCACTACGGAGGATTATGGAGGTATCACGATGATGATATGGAAGGAGTGGCTTCGGTCATGAAGACCACCATCATCAATACTAGCAAAGAATTAGGGGCTTGTAGTGAATGTCCACCGCCCTCAGAATACCCCAACTACATGCATCATAGTCTGATGTACGAATACATCAAATCACTGGCCATCCAGGGGGACTGTGTACGTCACATCAAATTTCATCACGAAACGAAGTCGATTGAGAAAGCTGATGATTACGTGGTATGTAAAATTTCCATCTTTATAAAAAAAATGAAGTTGTTTTTTGTCTTTTAATTTTGAAATTTTCCCCCACATCTTTTGAAAAAAATTTTGGTCGGGTTCTTTTTTACTAATCCTTTTGGGGAAAATACTCTTTTAACGGGATTTTAGTTGAAAACTATTTCCATAAATAACTTGGTTGTTAAATGCGAATTTAAAAAGTGGTGTGGGGAGTAGGTGTGATGATGGTTGAAAATCGAGTATAAGAAAATAGCGAGACCGGGGGTCGCCCCTTTTAATATTAATTACAGTGGAAGGGAAAAAAAGGTAGCCGGGCCACCCGGCTTATAATTTGCAAAAGGGTTTAACAAGAGCGCTCAGGAGAGTATATAGATAAGTACTCTTATTTGTATTACCGTAAGATTAATAAGTCTGATTGTTTCTCGAGTTTAGTTATTTACATGAATTCTCATGCTTCTTATTAAATCTAATAAGTGAAAAAGGAAATAAAATTTTTTAAAATGTCTGATTCTTACTGGAATCCTCTGGAAACCACGGTCGAAGGACCACGATAATGCGTTTCTGTTGTAAAACGAATCAGCACATTGAATTGCAAAACGCTGGAATTATATGTTCAGATGTGCAAGATAGGTCATATACGATTGCCGTTTGTTGTATGTACTCTATTATATAGAAATGTAAATAAATGTAATAAAGTTATAAAAGGACTCTACGAGTATGAAAGAATTATGTCCTAATGATTGCGAGTTACGTGAGTTAAGTACTTAAATTATACAATAGAATATGAATTTAACAAAGTCACACAATTTCCGCATACTGTTCGTATACAACTAGCATCCAAAAAGTAGGGGCACCCAGACATTTTATTCCGAGATAGTTATATTTGTTTTGAGACATAAGAAGCATTGCTGTTCAAAAACAACGCTGTAATATTAAATTTTGTCAGCGTTAGGATAAAACGCCTGCAGAGATTTTAAAAATACTAAGACATTTATACGGGGATTCTACGATGTCCATATCGAAGGCTTACGAGTGGTATCGGTTGCTTAAAAAAGGTCGGGAATCACAACAAAAGGAAAGTATATGGAGGTTTTTTTTGTTTTTATTTTGAAGAATTTGTTCATTCTGAATTTATTCCTGAAGGCAGAACAGAGAACAAATAGCGTTATCTAGATATTTTAAGACGTTTGAAGGTAAACTGCCTCAGACGTGGCCAAGGGTACAGTGGTAACTTTTGCAGTGCACCCGCACATCGGTCCCAAATGGTAACAAAGTGTCTCGCCAAACTTATGCCAAAGTGATTCCACATACTGCCTATTTATCAAACTTAGCTTCCTGGGGGATTTTGATTTACTTCCCCCATTGAAAGAAAATCTGCAGTGGCGCCGTTTTGTGTCTTGAGTCGAAGTGAAAGAAGCATCGCTGGAGGCCTTATGAGTGATTGCAAAAGATGGTAATAGTACTTACGAGTGTACTTCTGGTACGAGTACTGGTAAAAAGTGTACTGCCAACTAAGTGAATTATTTTGTAGGTGGTTTTGTGGTGGTATTTTAAAATATTCAAGGTAAAGAGTTTTGCGTCATGCTCCCGAGCTTTTGGCTTTTGGATCTATACTAAGTGGCTTCTATGCGTGGGTACTAACTTAGAAAAATCGGACTTTTAATTTAGTATACTAACTTTGAACTTAGCCTTTATTTTTATATCTTCAGAACTCAAGTTGTATGTATATGTTTTTAATCCTGAAAACGTTTATTTAGTATACTAGAATATTTTTTACATAAATTTTATTAGCAACTGTTGAATCAGGTTTTATTCTGAAATAGATGCTTATTAAAAATCCATCTTGTTGATAACTAAAAGTTCCTTGTTGTTCCAGGAAACAGGTTGTTGGAAGGTGACCTGCAGAAACACTGAAACCGGTGAGTTGGTAACTGAACTATTCGACGCCGTGTGTGTTTGCATTGGGCATCACGTGTACCCACACAAACCCGTCTTCCCCAAACAAGAAGAGTTCGTAGGAAGAATCCTGCACACCCATAGTTTGAAAAAAGTTGATGGCTTTCAGGACCTACGAGTCGTTGTGGTGGGAGTGGGCAACTCTGGCATGGACGCAGCTGTCGATCTAACTGCAGTGACTAATAAAGTACTCAATATTTTGATTGGTTATAAATCTATTAATTTTGAATTAAAACATTTGATGTTACTACTAAATCTTTGTGTTTTCAAAAATATGGTTTTCTTAAACTAAATATTGTTGGAAACTACGTACACTTATTTCTGTTTTTACACGATTCATATATATCTCCGAAGAATAAGAGAAAAAATTATTGTATCTACGAAAAGATAGATTTTAGTCCTAGGAAATAAGCAAAAATAAAACCATAAAACCATGAGTTTTCATGTTAGGATCAGAAACATTTTCTTTTCACAAAGACTGTACATGTAGCATACAAAATAAATTATCCTTTTAAAAGGAAAAAATTCGCCCCTAATTAATGAACAGAAAAATTAGGCCCAAAGTATAAAGTTTTAAGTATAAAGTTGTAACTATAAAGTTACGTAAAAAGTTTTAAAGTTAGCGATTTTAACTATTTCCACTTTCTGCCAATAAATAAATACATTTGGTAAGTTTGCAATATTACTGATATCACTAGAAATATTATAGTTATCTTCTTCAGGCTCCATTGGTGAAATTGTTTTTATAATCTCTGGAACAAAATTAAAACTAGACTTCTGTGATGCCGATGTTTCATAGGTTTTGAAACGAATTGAGTAATTAATCGTTGTGTCTGTATTTTTATTGAGCCATTGTATAGTGCTCTGTAAGATGAGTAACAAAATAGTAGTCCAACAGCATATATAGAAAGGAAAATCGTTCGTTGTATCCCTGTAGCGCAATGGATGGAGCGTTGGACTTCTAATCCAAACGTCGTGGGTTCGAATCCCATCTGGGATAGCCTAATTTCTGAGAATGCGATTTCTTTTTTTACTATACTATTTTATTAGAAAAATTAAATTTAAGCAATGAATAAATAGAAACAAACAACCAGGACCCTATATAGAAAGGAAAATGGAAAATTGCAAGGAAAATCGCTTTCTATTTTGTCACTTAATACTGAGATTATGTCATAGGTATTTACATATTCATATTAATCGTAGCTATTTAACAAAAAGTAACTAAAATAAAAATTTTCTTTTTTGACCTAAGTAGGAATTGACTTAAAAAAATTTATATATATATGTAATTGAATTATTGATAGGATGCTCTTTGGTGAGTTTTTAATGATTTACGCTATTCATTTGTGAACATACTGGGTTTTTAATTTGAACTTTCGGATTTTAGACATTTTTTCTACCTATACAACTATTTTAAAGATGGATGCGTCATCTTTGGTGTTCGATTGTTCACTTATATTATGCACTTAATTGTTTTAGAATTTTAATATTTTAAAATGTTATAATATCTTTCGGAATGCAATGGCGAATAGTTTAATTTTTCAAGTTTAATGGTTTAATTTTAACTTTTTAATTTTTAAATTTTTGAGAATTGGATATTTTCCGATTAACTTACCAAGTTGCAAAAGGGGGAAGGTTGGCGCCATCAAACTAGTTTAACCCACTTATCGGTCCTAAGTCCGAGGTTGCACTTGGATATTTTATAAATTTTTATTTTATAATTTTTTAATTTTGTTTGAAAATGTTGGTATTTTATCTTCTATATTCGCAATTGATATTTTGAAATGGGATTTAATGTTATAAGATTCATATAATTTCAATTTGTTAATTGATTATTAAGTTGTGATTTAATTATATATATATATACAGTCGACTCTCGATAATTCGAAGTTGGAGGGACCAATGAAAAACTTCGAATTATCAAGAGGGTAGGAAAAAACTCTCAAAATACAAGAGAAGTTTTTTTTCTAACACATTTAAATTTGAAATGTAATAAAGCAACAATTGTACATAATTTTTTTAAAGTACATTTTATACTGTATAAAAATAAAACAGAAGTTAAAAGTCCTATATTAAAAGAATATACTTATGTCTTGAAAACAACTATTAAAAGAATATACGTACTATATATAATTAATCCTTTTGTCAGAAAAATCTGTTATATTTTTTGTTTTTGTTTTAAGGCATTCAATCTAACTTTTGTCAATAGATTTTTCTAGAACAAATGAAGCCTGTAAAATGCTGCATAAACCCATTTTTTTGAAGGAAAAGTTGCGAGTTTATAGTGATTCTTGCCTGACAAGTTCCCGAGTCAACCCCTCCAATTCATCTTCATCACTTTGTTTGTGGTCTAAAGCCAAATTCCAGCGTCGATAGAAGCCCCCCCATACAGCAATGTCCGGTCAACCAACACGTAGTCGTCAAACGTCAAATCTTTTCTGGGAGAGTTTCCCCAAAAGGGGATGGTTCAGCATTAAATTCAGTGAGGTCGTCCACATCAACCAGATTTGGAAAGGGGGAACCGACTTTAAAAACAGCTGTGTTGTCAAAGGAGTAACAGCTCTGCCTTGTCAATCATGATCAAAGCTGTTAAAATAGAAATAGGATTCGCTGATTTCGAGTTACCCAAAACGCTTTTAACGACTTCGCAAAAAAAAAAATTTAAAAATTTTGTATGATCCCCCGGTCGAGTGGCTGAATTTTTTGAGGTTATTTGGGAGGGAAAATTGAATTTTCACATTTGATGGTGGTGCGTTACGCACAGTAGAGTTGTCAAAAAAATAAGAGAATATTTTATTTCTCTCTTTTCATATCAGAGTTCAGTGAGCCAACCATTCATTAAAGAGTTCGGTGGTCATCCATGCCTTCTTGTTTGAGCGGTTTTTGGGTAGGAACGAGTTTTGCCCTTGAAACCCCGAGATTTTGCAGTTTTTCCCTAAGATGAGGGGGAAATTTTTTTCTGAGCCTCCATATTTACCACCAGTAAATTAGTTAACCTCCCTTTCTATGTTTTCCTCCATGGCTTTTTTCTTTTTGAATGCAAAATTTTTCTGGCAAACCAAAAAAGAGACTGGTTTCTCCGTGTTGAAAATGTTACGGTTTCATACTCCTTTATTAGTTTCGCGAGTTCTGCCACTTAGAACAAAGGGTTTAACGTCGACATTGAGTTTTCCCCCGCACTTTTTTTTGAAGACTATCCCTTTCCCTTTCTTAAAATTTTGCCACCCCCTTCAGAAAAGCTCGTTTCCCAAATTTTTTGGGCGAATGCTTTAGCCTTTTCCTTCAATAAAAACCCAGGAATATTCTGTCCTCGACACTGTCTCATCCGGAAACTAAACACTTTCAAGACGTGGAAAATTAACTTTACTCTCTGTTTTCACTCTACTAAAATGCACTTAAGATTTTTCTTTATTCTTCAGAATAGTGGGGGCGAGCTAGTGGGGGTTTCAAATGTTTCTAAATGACCTTTTTCTCACCTTTTCAATTGATTCTATCACCTTTTGCTTTTCAGAAATTGTTAAGCACTTGTATTTTAAAAGAAGACATGTCATTACTTTGGTGATAAATAGACACGGGGGGTGTAAAGTAGTGGCCCAAGGTTTATCAAAAAATTTAAATGGGAGGAAACGTAAATCACCACAACTTTAGTAAAATAATATTTTTTAAATTTAAAATTTGGAATCTAAAAAGAACACAAGGCGTATTCAAGGGTTTACACTCAGCTACGGGGTATACTTAACAGCGGGGTCGACAACTATGGCACGTGGGCAATTTTGTGGCAATTTCCCCTCTTTTTTTTAAAAAAAATAGAATAAAATTAAATCCCCGTCTCTCAGGTCTTTTTCTTCGTACATTTTATATAAAGGTTTTATTTTCGCTTTCAGTTTTCGCCATAAAACGATTCTGTGAATTATTTGGGAAAAAGTTTGAGCGCTTTATTTAAAAAAAAAATCGGGGGACTCATTTTAGTAATAAATACTCAACGCAAATCAAAATTATTGTGCAATACTTGTAAAAGGAAGCATCACCATTACTGCAAAGTGAATAAGGGAGCAGTTTTTCCTTTTTTCCATCTAAAGCTTGGGTACAACGGAAAAGAAAAAAAGATGGGTTTGGGAAAAACAAAACCCCACTTAGCAAATACTGGAAATATAATAAACAAAGTAGTTATTCATCAACTTGCAAATTTGGACTGAAAATAAGTTCAGTAAAAAAAACCCCTCGTGGGATAATTGGAAAAGGAAGTGAATCTAACTTCATAATATTGAAGGTTGAATTATCGAGAGTTTTATAGGAAACCCGAATTATCGCGGGTTTTAGTCGTCCAACCACAAATTTTCTGAAATATTGAGAGTACCAAAACGTATGGTTTTAGTTCGAAATATAAAGTTTTTTTAGGGGGTGACTATACTTCGAATTAGCGAGGGGTTTGTATTATCGAAAGTTCAATTATCGAGAGTCGACTGTTTTTATATATATATATATATTTTAAAATTTTTTTTTTTTACCTACAACATTTATCTAAAATTTTTAGGTATATTTGTGCAGCAGACGTGGTTCCTGGGTAATTCCAAGAGTTGGACCAAATGGTCTTCCGTACGATGCTGCACATGTTAAACGAAACATACATTTGTTGCGTAAAATCTTACCGTATAGGATAATTTGCTATATAACTGAAAAACATATCAGTGAAAGACTGGATCACGACCTGTACAATCTAAAGCCAAAGCACAGGATTTGGAGCCAACATCCTACAGTGAGTGACCTGCTGCCGATCAAACTGTTGAGTGGGAAAGTCGCAATTAGAGGTTCCATCAAACATTTCACAAAGAAAGGAGTCGTGTTTGAAGGAGAACAGGTAATATTTATGCTTACAGCGTTTAGTAATTAACAAAGAACTTTTAAAATCATTCGTAATATAGGGCAAAAACGCGTTCTGATTCATCTCCTATTTAATACGTATTCAAGTTTTCTCATCTAGATGTAACTTTATCCGTTTCCAAAGCGATGAACCACTGAAAGATAAATGTTTTGATTTAATTTAACTAAGGACTCACAGCATTGCTACGATTTATTTTAATTAAATCGTTTCCTTTGATGTAACTTTTTTTAAATGATGGAACTTTTTAAGTACTTCCTTAATTTTAGCAATTGTTTAATTCCGTGGAAAGTTATTGTGAAATAAATAAATAAATGATAAAATTTTTTATTAATTGTATTTTGTTTCAAAACAGAATTTTGGAATTTTTCTTTTATTGAATAAGGAAATAAATTTCTATACATAAAAATTACAGCAAATGATAGTATTCGACTAATTAAATTCGCCAAAATTTTACGCTTACATTATTTCTGCACAATTTTAAATGCACAGTAAAACAGATACGCCGAATCTAAAGAATACACTTATTCAAGATTTTTGTGACTCTTGACTACCATGTGATTGTAAATTAATTTGGATTCATTTCTGGTTCAGCCAAAAACCCACAATGAATTAAATATGAGTTTAAGAATTGAAAAATTATGAAATTTTCCTTTAAACTGCCTTGTATTCATCAAACGTATTTATAACTTCCAGTTTGAGTACTATAAAAAAAGTAAGCATCAACTAGAAATAAACAGAATATAATAGTTGTAAATAAGAGAATTAAGATAACGGTTCCAGAAAAAAACGAATTTCTAACTTATATTTAGACTCCATTTATCAAAGGGACTGTCTAATAAACAGAATTACAATATTTTCTACAAACGGCCTTTTTTCTGTCGAGTTTATCATATGTCTATTCGATTATTTATTGAATAAGCTTATATCAAAATACTAGAAGATACCATTCATTTCAATGCCTAAATATTTACATTAACAACATAAAACAAATGTAGAATGTGTTAGAAGAAAAGAAAAAAATCTATAAAAAAGAATGAAATCATAAAATGGGATAATAAGAACAAAAGTTAGTATGGTCTGACCTGGTTTTATAAGCATCTAACATATAGAGACATGTAGCACTTATAATACTTTGGTTAAATTAAACCCATATTTTGTTAAAAGATTTAAACTGATTGTCTTAGAGCTTAGACATAAATACATAAGTATTTGTTAGAAAAATTTTATATACACACACAAACACATTAGTATCTGACAAATATAAAATAATTAATGACTATACAAATTTGACAATATCTTGGAGGAGGAAGATTCGATCTGAGCACCTTCTGTTTCGTAAGCGAGTACCTAAGCGATCGCGCCAAAACGATCGGCTTCGCTTGATGACCAGTACTGATTTATATAGATATCACACAGCCACAATCTCTTCACTCAAAGGCAGAAATTATAATTTTTCTACTATTGAATTTTCCAGTTATTTTATGAAACATAAAACATTGTTCGATTCCTTTATTAAATAATAGCTTATAGACGATATTGTAATAGTGATTAAACACTCTTGTATGTTCTGATTAACCCAAATAATTAAAAAACTGCATCAATGCTCTTATCTGTGTTTCAATTATTTTCAGCAAGAAACTGAAGTAGACGTTGTGATTCTGGCTACGGGTTACCAAGTGAAATTTCCCTTTCTCAGCGAGGACATTCTTTCGGTTGTGGACAATAAGGTTCGACTTTACAAGTTCATTTACCCTCCTGATTTACCACATCCCACGTTAGCCATCATGGGTCTTGTCCAGCCATCGGGTCCTGGGTTTCCCATATTTGAAATGCAAGCTCGATGGATTGCGAGAATTATGTCTGGTAAACTTAATCTACCCTCAAAAGAGCTCATGAATACTGACATCAATATGAAATTGGAATACATGAGAAAAAGATACGTTAATTCTCCTCGACACACTTTGGAGGTGGACTTCATTTCGTATCAGGATGAGCTTGCAGAACAAATCGGAGCCAAACCAAATTTCTTGAAAATGGCCATAACGGATCCTAAACTATTTTGGGCGTTGTTCACTGGACCATGTCTTCCTTACCAATATAGACTTCAAGGACCACACTCTTGGTCAGGAGCTAGAGGGGCTATTCTCACCTATAAAGAAAGGCTTATGGCACCTCTTCAAAGGCCAGGTCAGAAATACGTGACAAAGAACAATTGTCTTCTAACAACTGGACATTTAATCAAGCTCTTGTACATTTTTGTCTGTTTTGCGGCTTTTTATCTTATTGGTATTCTGTGATATGTAAAGATTGATTAAAAGAAGTATTGAAAAATTCTAAAGTCTGAAGGAAGAAACAAAAAGCGAAACACGCCGTGTTCTGATTGCGAGGTGTGCTAACAGGAACGTTCAAACTTAAGACTGTTTACATCATGAAAGAAATAAAACTATATTTTCTAGAAGGGCTCAGCTTTTATACTTGTATATTTGCGCGCGCGATTATGTATTAATCAAAAAAGAAAAACTATTAATAATTACAGTAAGATAATTAATTCAGGAAGATATAGTTTTTAGAGGAGTAAATGTTAAAGGTATTTAAATATATATATATGCACTTGTCTTTTTATAATTGCAACAAATTAAAGCTTAATATTTTATTACACTTGATACTTATAAAATAAAATGTATTTGTCGCATAATTTACCCATTTTTTTTAACAATAGAACACGTTAAGTTAATTTATTTTTAATCTAAAAAGCTCATGCAGTAAATATAAAAAGGACATTATTGATTTTAAGCAATTTTATAGCTAAGTCGAACTCGCAAATCAAAAAGCAGATTATTCAAACAATTTAATCGGAATCATTTCCTTATCGAATACATTTTTTAGTAATTAATTTGCTTTATTAATATGTCAAACAATAATTATTTATAAACTTTACTGATCTAGTTTGAACATACAGGAACTGCTTAAAACCTTTTTATTTTATTTACTTAATTGGTACTTACGTATTATATATATATATACCGTTAACTAATTTCATCAAATCAAAAGACATCAACAAAAGCTGTCATTGTGAATAATAGCAGTCAAAGTTTATAATTCCAAAGATGCCTTTTATTTTTATTATCTCTAAAATAATCAAAAATCTGCCCAAATGAATGATATTATCTAGAAAATATATAAAAATTAATTACGTATTAAGTTCAACTAGCGTCGATTATGCACTACAATTCTTTTCTCCGACTCAAAAACATATTTAGAATAATTCCAAAGGATGCCAATATTTCAGCTACATAACTTTATCAACAGACGATTATATATCGGCAAATAAATTAAGTAATCAGATAAATTAGAGTTACTTGAGAATTCTTGAATTAAAGCAAACGGTAATAATATTCTAACCTAAACAAATAACTACTGAGGATTTAAATAGTGAATTAAAAATGGCTCAAAATAAAGAAAAATATTTAAATAAAACTAAACATTTTATAACGCGAAACAGCCACATGTATACGCGAACAAGATTATTGAGATTGTTTCCACAGTTTTCCACTATTAGCTGTGTACTGTGGCATTTGGCGACGTTTTTCCATTTGATGAATTGGGTAAGATGTAAAGTAATATTATTTTTTTTTCAAAATATTTAATAAAAATTTCATAAAAAAATGGTATGATTCATTTGAAACCCCTTATTTAATATTTCATAAACGTGTGATTTTCACATTTTATTGACTTTGAAAGTGATGTAAATCTATTTGAGGTCTTTAAAAATATTTTTCTTTTTTAAATGATATCATTATAATCTTAATTTAACATTTAAAAAACGTAAAATGAGAGTTTTAACATATTCCAATACGTTTTTCAAACCATTTTTAAGGTATCCGACTATGTTCGGAACCCTGATTTTGCAAAAGCATATAAAAGGATAATACTTATGATACTGAGTGGCACTTAGATTAGAAAATGTATATAAAATTGTTTTAAGGATAGTATTACAATAAAAAAATTATTTAAGAACAATATTTTGACATAAAATGAACATAGAATGACCAAATTTCAAAATGTTCTTTTTTGAAAAATGCTTCTATTATAAATATTTTGCGTGTATATAGCTCAGACCTCTGTACAGAGGCTCAACTAAAATTTTTGAAATATATAACTTAGAAGTGGGTTTATCCATGTTTTACGACAGCAAAGGGGAGAAATTTTAAGAAAAAAACGCCGATAATTATTTCAAATGGTTGTAACTCTGAAAATAATGTGAATATTTCAAAAATCATAGTTGAACCTCTGTACAGATGTCTGAGCTATATGCAGGCAAAATATTATTTTAATAAAAGCATTTTTTTTTTTCACAAATGGAGAACATTTTGAAAAAAAGGTTATTCTAAGTTAATTTTTTGCCGAAACATTGTATTTAAATAAATTTTTTTTGTCAAAGTGTCCTTAAAACAATTTTATACATGCATTATAATCTAAGTGACACTAAATATCATGAAAATTATCCATTTATTTGCCTTCTTAAAATCACGGTTCCGAACGTACTCGGATACTTTAAAGGCAGACCCTTAAATATCTCCATAAATTATAAAATGGTTTTATACCACTTTTTCAAAGAAAACGGCTCATATTTCTTATTTGAAAATAAATTAATAATACAAGTAGTATCGTGGTACTCTCTTTGAAATATCAGTTAAGGAAGTTGTAAAAGAAGCAATGCTTTCTTATTAAAGAGAATGATTAATAAATATATAATATAAATATCTCTATTTTACTGTCAATGTTCTAAAATCCTTTACGGCTGCTTTAAAAGACTTCTTTTTTTGGAAGAATTTTGGAAGATCTTCAAATTATTCCACAACTTGACCAAGGTCGTATCATTTGCCAAAAAATTTTTGTAAAAATATTTATTCAATTCCTTTTTAAATGTTTTATTTTTATAATTCGAATATTTTATGAACTAATTATAATCCAAAAGGAATAGTTTTTGAATATAATATTCCTATTTGATTATTGAGAGCAAACAAAAAACCCTCTCCGTATGCAGATGCGCTTCCATGTCTTCCTTTTTCGAACCCATCAAATATGAGTATTTAATTTGACAGCTGGCGTTTCACAGTTTTAGAAAGGGAATGTTAAGATAGAACAAATTATCTTGTCACATTCATGAATGAAAGCGTGAGATCAGTAGGTTGACCTACAAAACTAGCGGAGGATCCTGTCTCTTTTCAAAAGGAGTTATTTCACGCTTTCTGATTTAACACTTCGTTTCTTCTACAAATAAGAGACATAAGTGAGAAAATCATCATCGTTATTAACTTATTTTTAATAAAAAAATGACTCAGTATCAAAGAAGAATGTAAAAGTAGGTCGTGTTATTTTTATTCATGTTTGTAGAAAAAAAAAACTATTACTTCATTCACTTTTAGGTAACATTTAATATACACTTGCCTCCGAAAGTCTGAGTACAGGCAATCCATCTTACGTGTTTATGTTACAATTACTGTTAAAATCTCACTTTAGAAAATCAAAATATTTGTCAGCAATTCTTCAAAATTTACTTATTCAAACAACAGCAGCAAAATTCACCTTAAGGTAAAAAAACAAGAACGACCACCAAATAATCACCAACCATCCACGCCAAAAGTCTGCGTTCACTTACAAAATAGAGCTTTTAAAGACCTTTTATTGTAAAATAATTGCACTAAATCGTGTTTTTAAATAATTATAAGCTTCTTTTACGATTTATTTAAGATTTGAGATTTGAAAGCTTTTGGGGTTTCGTGACAGGAAACAGAATAGAGATCGATATATTATTGAAAGAAAAATCATCATAGATCTTCAAAAAAGGGAGGAAATTTTAAAACAATTGATGAAACTGTTGATAGGTGACATTCATTGATAAAAAAAAGTGTTCATTAACTACAAATCAACTAAAATTTTAATGCCCAAGCCAAGATTCGGCCGCCCGTCTGCAGTGTTACCTCGAGAATCTTGCTTTGTAATAAGCTCTATAAAAATAAATCCAAGACTATAAGCTTCACAAATAGATAAAAGTGTTGCTGAGATATCGAAAAAAAGTGTGAATTTAATTACCATTCGAAGAAAACTGAAAAAAGATTACTAGCATGCCGGAGTTGCACTCAAGAAGAGCTATTCATCTTTCGAATGAACAGAGGTAAGAGACCTTTGCCAAAAAACACCTACCTAAATAGGTCACATATGTTTTAGAAAAATGTGATATATTCAATTGAAAGTAGTTTTTGTAATTTAGCATCAAAAAGCACAAAAATATGCCTGCGAAATTCCTGAACAGATCGTAAGAAAGAGAATACTTTTTCGACTATCAAACATGGAGGAGGATGCATAATGTTTAGAGGTGCATTAAAAGAACTTCGGCTGTTAATCTGGAATTAATTGAATCAACAATGTACAAAATTGGTTATTTGAACTTATTAAAGTAAAATATCTGGGCATATGCCGAGAAATTTGCGGTGAATACTGATTTTTACTTTCAGCGGCACAAAGGTCCCAAGCAAATGACTCACATTGGGAAGCCATCGCTGTTCTGACATGTCTCAAACCAATTCCGAAAATCAACCTAGTACCCAGACCTAAGAACCATACAGCATTTTTGGGATTTACTCAAGTGAATAATCAGGGAGAACGTAATAACATCCAAGAAAATGCTCAAATCTGCCAGAGTAGAAGAAAGGAACAAAATATCCACAGATGAAACAACTAAGCTAGTTAAAGCTTCGCCAAATGAGAGTTATAGAAAGAACGAAATAGCTTTAAAAGTATTAATTTTTATTTACAATCCATTATTTATAAAGTTTTTTTCAGTGTACGCAGACTTTTGGCGCACACGATTTGTGTCGTTCTCAAGTTATAAATATTTGTATTATTTATGTAATATTGAGATGATTGTAGCTGATTTAAGATGAATTTAAGATGTTAGAGGAATCAATAAAAATAGTATTGATTCAGAGACTTCATTTAAATAGCGATCTTTGCATGAATATGATAGATGATCTCCAGCACGCAGACTTTAGAAGGCAAGTGTATATAATAATGGAGAGAGAGAACAAACAATTTTTTACAATACCCTGCAACAATATTATTATTTACTTCTAAATGAATTTAGCTTTTAGAAAACTGTATTGGTTAACTTAAGGTAGTATTTAAGTTATTATCATCACAATTATATAATATGATAAATTTATTTTAAGTATATTTATATTCGTACATTTCATGCTTCAAAACGGATATAGTTTAGAACAGGGGTGGGCAGACTTTTCCAGGATGTGGGCTACTTCTAATTTTTTCAAGCTGTTGCGATCCACCCAATGTCAGTGGCGCACACAAGGGTAGAACGGGAGGGGCAGACTTTTCCAGGATGTGGGCTACTTCTAATTTTTTCAAGCTGTTGCGGTCCACAATCTTAATGTCAGTGTGGCGCACACAAGGGTAGAACAGGGAGGGGTTTCCAGGATGTAGGCTACTTCTACCCTTTTTCAAGCTGTTGGTGGTCCAATCTAATGCCAGTAGCGCACACAAGGAATGGATAGGCACTGGTACAGACCCTCCCCCCAGCCCTTGATCTCTTTTTACCGATTGATTTTAATCCCATGTATACAGTACTTAAAACTTAATTAAGAATCTGCTATTAATATTTTTTATTATTATTTAATGCTGAGTATGTATTCAGTAATTTACTTTTTACTGTTTTTTGTTCCCGACAATCTACAAAATAAAAAAAAAAATATTTTTGGGAGCGTATTGTGGTGTGATAGAATTTCGACCCTCGACTACGCCTCCTGAAAGTTATTGTGTGCGCCAATGCCCAGTATCGTAGGTGTGGTAATGTAGGAAAAGGGGTCAACAATATTTATTATAAATTAATAATAAATACGGAATATGTGTACTTACTTTTACTAACAGAACTAAAATAAAAAAAAACTAACACTTTTAAAACTGCGTTTAAAGCAAAACGCAAAAAAATACAAACATAATAATAACAGCCATAAATATAGTAATATCAAATGATGTATTTGTTATCAAAAAATTCAAAATATATAAAAAATAAAACATATTTATCTAAAGTTAGTTTTCGTTGTTGTAGTCACAATAGAGAAGATTTATATAGTCTGCATACTTCAGCCAATCTTGAATATTTCCGTATATAATTGCTAACTGCTAAAATCTTCAGGCAGTCACCTCAAAATGTCTTGGTGGTCTACCAGTCGATCGTGATCGACGTAGTGCCCACCCCGGGTTTGGAATATAATGCTGGTTAAACTTAAGGTAGCAATCACTTATCACCACAATTATAAAATATGATACATTTATTTTAAGAATATTTATATTCGTACACAGACACATTTCCTGCTTCAAAACGGATATAGCTTAGAATATTATGTTGGTTAAACTTTAGGTAGCACAATCACTTATCATCACAATTATATATGATATTGTTACGAATTTTGTGTAAATAATTTGTATTTGGATGTTTAATGCATTTATATTACTCTATGTTATGTTTATTTCATGTTAAAATTGTACCATTCACAAGCAATGCCGCCCCTTACGTTATAATGGCGATTGAATGAGAACTTGACGAAATATTGGCGATAGAACCAAGTTGGCATTATTGTTGGTGACCGATTTGGCGACCATTTTGGCGTCATTGGCGACCATGTTGGCGAGTTCGGAACCCTCTTGAATCTTCTAGAAAGTAGTAGATCTCTCTACTAGTGTCACGTTCAATGACACGAGCTGTTATATTTCTCTGGAAGTTTCTGTCGCGCCTATAAATGAGAGGCTCGCCGGTACGGCGGAGGAGTCTGGATTAAACCAGCGGGTAGTAAGGATTGTTTTGACTAGCGATTAGAGAGAGCTCGGCTGTGCTTGTGAATAATCTTTACTTTACGTCAGTGTTCAAACTTTCACCACTGCGACCCAATTTTCAATCATCATAATTTTCATATCGCGCCCCCAAAAAGTAATAATGTATTGAATGCAATAATAATGCACTTTGAGTATTAAATTTTGTATACGTTACTTTTAAGTAAGTAATATATATTTTAAGCAAAGTTACTTTTTAAATAATAGTTATAATGTTATGTTATTTTTCCTTTCTAATTTTAAATAGGAAGATTGCAAAACAGATATTTAATTAAAGATTTATTTCCTCCATCATCCATTTCTAGAAGTACAAATGTCATTAGAACAGTAATATAAAAAATAAATTTTAAGTCAATTCCTATAATTTAGGCCAACAAAGAAAAAATTTATTTTAGTTACTTTTTATTAAATAGTTACACTAATACAAATATGTAATACATATGACAGAATCACAATGTTAAGCTACAAAATTGAAAGCAATTTTCCTTGCTAATTTTTCATTTTCCTTTCTATATATGGTATTGACTGTTCTTTTTTTTAGTGTGTTACTATTTACTCATTAATTAAATTTAATTATGCAAGAAAATAGTATAGTAAAGAAGAACCACTCACATTCCCTTTCGTGGAAATTTAAAAAATAAAAAATAAATGTATTTGAACTTGAATGAATGAATAAAAAAGTATTTGGCCCCATGATTGAAAATTTGAAAAGATATATATGAGAGAGTGAAATTATAGTAGAAATTGAAAAATAAGTCTACTTTATTTTGCAGGCCTCTTATCATATACATCACAGCTGTCATTCTCACGAGCGTCTGCGTGAGTCAGGCCAAACTATCGGACGTCTGCGCAAACATGTAATAATGCTTTGCAAATTCGTACAATTCCAATCGTCAGTCTTGAGTCGATTCGATGCTTCTATAGCTACCAAATTTATCCTGAATGTACATTTTATACCTTGCCTTTAGTTGTAATTCACGGTATTAAGTATTTACTGCAGAAGATTGAAACAAAATCATGGATAAATTTTTAAGTCGTAAGCGAACATTCTACGATAATAAGACATCAACAAGTGCACAGACGGTTATAGTTCCGAAAAATTAAATCAAGGGAAATATTCTCAAGAATACTTTGAATTTTGATTTACCATTACTGAAGTAAATGGAGAAGAAAAGCTCCTGTGTGTTATTTGCTCAAAAATATTGGCAGCAGACAGTATGAACCTAATAAACTTAAAAAGACATTTCTGAAACGCTTCATGGTGAGTACATTAACAAATCTCGAGAGTTCTTTGAATCAAAATTAAAATCATATGAAAACAAAAAAAAAAAATTTAAAAAACTGTCAGTGAATGAAAAAGCTACTCTTACTTCTTACAAAGTATCATATAAAATAGCCAGATGTAAAAAAGCCCCACACTACGGTCAGAGCTTATTTTGCCTGCAGCAATTGAGATTGTAGAAACTATGTTTGGAGACAATTTTGCCAAAGAGTTGCTGTCCATACCCCTATCAAATGATACTGTTTCTCGGCTCAGGAATCTGATGATATCGCTGAAGATGGTGAGCAACAGCTTTTCGGTAAGTTGCGTATAAATTGTTTCTCAATTCAGCTTGACGAGGCAACAGATAGTACAGTATTCATTTCATTGCGTATGTTCGATTTTGGGATGGTATGTCAGCAGTAGAAGAACTACTTTTTTGCAAACCATAAAACTTAAAGCAACAGCAATAGCATTATTTGATATTTTAAATAATTTTATAAACGAGGCAAATATAGAGTGGAAAAATTGTGTCGGAATATGCACCGATGGCGCTCGTACAATGTCAGGAAGATTTAAAAGTATACAAGCACTTGTTAAAACAAAAATCTCCACTGTGCATCTGGGCACATTGCATGTGATTCACAGAGAAGCTCTTGGCTTCCAAAGAAATGAATCCTGGTCTGAATATTAGCTAACGACAATTGTGACTGTAGTAAATTACATAAAAATGAGACCCTAAACAAGAATCTTTCTGACTTTGTAAAGACATGGTCGCAGTGCATTCATCATTGCTATTTTATTGCGAAGCAAGATGGTTATCACGTGGGAAATTTTGCAACGTGTTTATGAATTAAGAAATGAAATTACCATTTTTCTAGAAGAGGAAAACTTACCGGAAGCTGAGAAATTTCGTGATGGTTTATTTCTGATGAAGTTGATTAATTAGTCGATATATTTTAGAAATTAAATATATTGAATCTTCAACTTCATGATCCAATGTACATATGTTTAACACGAGTGATAAAATTAATGCTTTATGTAGAAAAATTAGGAATTATGGAGCCGAAATTTAAAGCAAAAAAAACCCCCAGAAATGTTTGAAAATGCGGTAAATGTGTACAAACTTACAAAACTGGAAGAACAACATGTGTGGAAGTTGTTTATAAAACTATTAAATATCATTTAGCTATGTTGGTAAAAAGTTTTAAAAAATATTTTTTGCTGAGGGACAACTCTTGATAGTAAGTTACGAATGGGTTAGAGATCCTTTCAAAATACCCCCAGAAGGGCCTTCCCTAACCATCGAAGAAGAAATTTTCTTTATAGTTTCACATCCAGTGGCGAAATTAAAAGACAATTTTGTAATAAACTCTTCAATTTTGGGCAGAAGTAGATGAGGAATTTTCTGCACCAAAACAAAAGCATTTCGTATACTACTACCATTTTCAACATCGTACCTTTGTGAAACCGGATTTTCTGGTGGTGGCTGCTTAAACACAAAGTATATATCCTTACAAAATATAGAAAAGAATTTAGAGTGTCAATTTCTAATATTACCTTCATTTTAAAACCTTTGCTCTGCAAGACAAGCCCATGGAAGTCACTTCACACACTTAACTTGTTCTTAAATTAGTATTAATAAATTAGTTATAAAATACATTGTGCAGTACTGATATTTATGCTAGCTTACTGGCTGAAGTACCTGCTCCCGATTATTTTTTAAAAATACTACATTATTCTTGGATATAATAGCTTAATTGTAAGGAGAGTAAAACCAAATGCACAACAATGTATACAAAAATATAAAATGATTTTTTTAAAATGAATGTCTCTACAGGCCAGTTTAAAACGAACTGTGTAATTTTAAGCCCTCACAGAATTAGCATTTAGAATTAATATTAACAAGGAATGTAAAATTTAAAGAAGAATAATTGTGTTATTTTTAATATTTAAAGCGAGAACTTTCAAAATGTTTTAACTATAGGAGTATATGCCCAATCCACGCTAACGTTAATGGTCGCGCGGTGACTAGTCACTCCAATCCTTTTTATAATTATTTTTACTATACACGATAAAAATCCCAAATTCCAGTGAATAATTTAATTAAAAAAGAAAATATACTTACCTACTTTCAAGGACTTTTGTATTTTCTTTGATGATTTGAGAAACCAATAAAACTAAAGAAACTGTTCCAAATGTGCGTGACCTTAATAAAAAGTTAGAACATAAATCAAGGTGACACTTTTCACTAACAATACAAGAAAGTTATTTGCAAGCAAAACTGTCATATTTGCTCAATGTTATTGTAATTTTGTTGTTCTTTGATGATCTACAAATGGTATGTGTTGAACCTTTTCTTTGCTTGTGTCTTTTGGCAAGGCGAAGAGTTACATTTATGGCTTCCCATAGCTTTGATAGAGTTCTTTAGCAGCATTTGAAAATTTCCATTCAACCTAAGTATTTACAAGTTCATCGCTCTATCACTCATATTTACTTTGCTATCACGATTAGTATGCACATTTCATCAGGTTCTTCAATTGCTTTATCAGTTTCAATTTCCTTCAATAGAGATCTCAGATGCCCATTTTTTTTTATATTCTGCTCATTTACATTTATAAACCATAATAAGTCGTACAACACACAGCAACTCAAAACCACAAAGTTAATCATAGGGGAAAGTATAGCATACTCATAGAAATTATTTTTGAACAAAAGTGGTCGTAGGAACCTTCGATCAAAAACAAGTACCTTGACAGGGAAAAAACGTTTGCCACTCTCAAAAAGAGGCATGCTACGCATAAATTCATTTTAGTTCCCATTAAGACTGTCTACTAATAGGAGAATACTGTCAAGGTCACTGTTAACGAATAAAACAGTTTTACCAGAATTAACAATTTCCCGTGAGCCTGAGTGCGATTCAGCGCCTCATGCGACCGCTCCCCATGTAAAATGTGTATTCATAATGAAAACATCGATGTCAGTTCTAGAAAATAATTGTGTAAAAACGTTTTTCATTATGCATTATATGTTTCAAAATACCTAAAATTACATCTCACAAATAATCCTTCAAAGTGCTCAATATGTGCTTATCCATTTATCATAAAACTCATTCAAATGGGGAAAAAAGCAACAGAAAAATATTATTTACAAGTTTATAAAAGAAAAAAGAGACTGAGTTAAACATACCCAGTAAGTTTGAAGGGTCAAAGAGATTATAATCAAAAGAAGTATCTTATACGGATTAACAGAAACGTAATAAAAAAAATCTCATCGTGGATGCAGCAAAAGCAAATAAAATGTCTTTTTTTTTTTTATTTGGTTTTAGGATCAAAGATAGCTAATGAACGTTTGAAGTGGAATCTTTGAAAGTGGAAAACCAGATGATATATATAAATAATATCAGTGTAAATATGTATTTTTTATTTTTGAGAAAGCATTTTGTTTTATTTCATTCCAAAAATTATTTTTTTTAACCTTTTATTTTCAGTATGCTCGCGCCCCTTAGAAAGAGCGTCAGTACTCCAGGGGGGCGCGCGCACCACAGTTTGAGAAAACACTGACTTACGTGTACTTTTAAACACTGGTTATTGTGTTTGGATTCCAGCCGTAGCGCAAAGACCTTCGATATTTAATGTGAATATTGCTGCTTTGAACTTGCATTTAGAGTGATTGGATTTTGAGAATAAATTTGCATCGCTCTTAAAGAACTGTTTATTTTCTTTGTGATTGTTTTGCATAAAATCCACGAACCCTCAGATCTACGTAACAACATATTTATTTTAAGAATATTCATGTTCGTACACTGTGACATATTTAATGTTTTAAAACGGATATAATTAATAATATTGTGTTGGTTAACTTGTAGCAATCACTTATCACTGCAATTATACAATTTTTTAAATTTATTCTAAGAATATTTATAGTCGTACAAAGACATTTCATTCTACAAAAAGGATACAGCTTTTAATATTGTGTTGGTTAAATTTAAAGTAGCAGTCACTTATCATCACAATTATATAAAAGGATGAATTTAATTTAAGGATATTTATGTTCGTGCACAGACATTTCATGCTTCTAAATGGATTTAATTTAAAATAGTGTTTTGGTTAACCTAAGGTAGCAATTACTCATCATCGCGATTTATTTTTAATTTAATTTAAGAATATTTATATTTGTACTCTGTCATTTCTTAAGTAAATACACTAAATTATCGAAATTGAATGCGTTTCTGTACTTTAAAATAAATGACTCCTGATTTAAAACGGTAATAATGCTATATCGAGTTAATAATTTGACTTTCTTGCTAAAAAAATATCCTTTAAAAAAGGGGAGTTATACATTAGATTCTGAATGAGTTACTTCATTTACAATTTACAAGTCCTGAATACTTAATTAAAATATTCGCGTGCATGTTAAAACTATATAAAGTAGATAAAAACGGAAATTTTGGTTTTATGCTATCATTTTCTGTAAACTAAATCTACACAATTTCTATTTTTTTCAATTTTAAGGACATTATTTAATCATTTTTTCTTCACTATTCAAATTTGTATCGTATAATGTTTTCGGCAGTGGAAATTTCTCATAGACCATTCTTCATATTTGAGGCATTAAAGTAATAAATATTGATTACCATTGTAGAAAAATGAATACCTGTATAGAAAATATAATATTGAATAACTAAAAGAAAAAACTGTTCTGCCAAAATTATATCAATAATCCTACAAAAAATTTTCACAATTAAAAGGATTGAAGTAGGTGTTTGTTGAAAAAGAAAGACGTGTGAGGTGTTTCACGTAAGAATCAATGTGAAAGGCTTAAACCATTAGAATTGCCTTTTTCTTAGCTGTTTATTATTAAAATAAGATTTTATTTTGGTAATACCGTTATTATGCTTTTTAGGTAATTAAATTTATTGATTAATTCTTTTTTATTGATAAATTTCAATTCTGGATTGAAAAATGTGAAAAAAGAAATCGATATCAGCTTATTTGTATATTTTTGGGTGATATAATAAGAAGTACCAACGCATTTTATGTTTATGCATGTTTCCTTAAGGATAACTTATTCTACAAAAACCAAATTAAATTTTTTTTTATTTTTTTACTCATTGTGAACTATTTACTACATGTTTATGTATGTTCAATTACGTGTGTGATGCTTTTCAGTAACTCAAAAAATATTAATTTCACTGAGGTCTTGATAGACATTAACTCTACACTCACTACATGTGTACCAAACTTGACTTTTCTACGCTGACCTTCAGCCTGAAGTTCAGTACGAGAAATATCCAATTCGGTGACCTCTATTTGGAATCTATTACTATACTATTAACCACGAAAAAAACTTATGATTGGCTGTAACATTAAATTATTTAAAACTTATAGGTAAGAAAAATTCTTTCTTTTAATATTTTTATAAGGTTCTACTATAGTGATGATAAGCTGTACTATAATTCTGTTCAGATATTTCTTTAAGAAAATATTCAGTAAAGATCAAACTGGGCAATTGAAAGAGCTTTTCGCTGTTTACTTCATAATTTCTAATTGTACAGGGAAATATTAAAGATCAAAATTGAAACTATATCTTATTCCCGTATTGTATTGAAAAATTTAATAGCAGCTGTCTTTATTTTTGTAGACGATTTTTTAGCTAAAATCTAGACTCTCACGGAGCCTTCTAGAGGTGCTTCTATTCTTGATAAATTAATTTGACCAAATCAGCCACAAGATCTATGACTTTAAGATGACGTCTTTGTGTTTCTTTAATAAGCATCTAAAACATCAAATATACTCACACACACAGGTGTGTGTGTGTGTCATTCTGATCCCTTTCTTGAACTCAACTTTTTGAGTCAGTTGTCATCATATGGATCTTGTCTAAGTCGGACTTCGTTAGTCTCCTGAGAATTAAGCTATAGCAACAACATTACATATATAAATTGCTTAAACCCCTTTTTATGTAGGTTTAATAAGTTTAACAGCTGTCCTAAGACAGCAATGCTTATAATACTGGCAATATCCATCTTTTTAAATTTCCAAAACTTCAGTCTCTCAAGCAGAGTTTATAAAAAGTTATTTATATATATAATTTATTCATACATATTCATGTTTTCGAATTTTTAACTTAAGCTTCTATATGACATTATTTACAGAAACATATAATTTTAAAAAAGCAAATAGTATGTCAGAAAGCATTTTCTGATAAGTTAATATAAAGTTCAATAAAAAATTATATAACAGTAAGCTAAAAAAACCTTTTTTTTTTTTTTAAATTTTTTTACGAAATATTGTTTTAAGTATATTACAATAAAAAGATTTCTGTGTTAAAATTTCTTGCAGAAGATAATATTTGATGATATGTTAGCATTTAAAAATTATGATGCAATACATTAATGATTTCTTGGTATTTCAGGATGAAGATTTTGCTGTAATTCGAATACACATTTATATTACTTTTGAAAAATTCTCAGAAATTATGAAATTTCTTCAAAAATAACATTCTAGCCTAAAGAATCACTAAATTGAACCTGTCAGCTATGTACAACAACAAGTCAGAGCAATTTGCGAGTTTAAACATTCCACTGTGGATTATATTATCTCTTAATGGTAAAACAAGCCAAAACAAAATTCAAAATTCCTTAAAATACTACAGTTCTTATCTGATAATTGCGTACCATGCATTTATACTATATTTAATTATTACTTACGTCGTCTCGTCCTATTTCTTTTTCGATATAAAACTACTTATAGCTTATTTACTCAATAATATTGTTTGTCTCGCTTTATGGTATTCCATGTTATTTCAAAAGAAAAATTTTCGATTGCTTATTGCTTTTATAAAAACTCGTCAAGATATCTCACGAAATCATTTGAATAAGCATTATTCGAAAATCCTGAACTTAATTATCTTTTTTATCTGCTTGATGCCTTTCGTATTATCTGCAATATTTAGCTTCATCACATACGATGTTGAGAGCATAAATAAATTTTGGACTTTTACATATGTGTCGAAAAGTAAAGCAGTAATGGCAACATTTAACTTCTTCGGAGTATACATTTTTTACGCCATGAGTGTAGAATATTCATGTATTTTTACTCTATCTATGTGTGTACTTATACATCGGTATGCATTACTACTTCAACAGTTTAATACCAATTTAATAAAAATGGATATAATGATGGTTTCAGCCAAGTATACGGAAATTGTAAATGAATACAACAAAATAGAAGAGAAGGTACGCCATTTGAAAGATACTTTGTCTACACCTCTGTTCCTTATCTTGCTAAGTAGTTTTTTGTATTTATATACTGTTATGTCTATAGGCATACAGCAACAACTATTGCCACGCCAAACAATGGAATTAGTGACTAATGCCTACCCGGGTCTTGTGATCGTAGTTTTCATAACAATTTACGGTTCCAGTATCCCAGAAAATTTGTCGAAAATAAAAACAACAGTCGGATTACTGTTAGACAATGAAATGTTTAGAAATATAAATAAAGGGAAAGATTTGGCGCTCTTCAAGCGGATCGAGAGAAAAAGTAATTTACATGTCAGCTTGCGATGTTGTGTATTTTAAAAAGAGTTTTTTACTGTCAGCTTTTGGGGTTCTTTTCTCATACGGATTGTTGGTTTTGAATTTAAATTTGAGTAGAATGAATTAAGCTACTTTAAATAAAAAAAGTAGAATCTTATAGTGTTTAAAAAGTAGTAGATGAATATGAAATCTTTAATTTATATATTCATGAAGTTTTCTATTTTAATTTAATCCTTACAGGGCCACAAGGCTTCTAAGAGTAAATAGTAGTATGTAACTGTTTATTTTAGTGTATTTGGAAGTAAAATAAATAAAAATCACAAGAAAAATACACAACAATGTGTCATTTCTTTGAATTTTATGGGAATTGTATGGAAATTTTCCCATAGAATTATTTATCATTACAAAACCTTTGTTTTCATTTATTCAACTATACTTTATTTTTGCACAAAATTCTACTTACCGAATAACATAAAACATATGAGAAAACACACAGTAATATATTATTAGACGACACAGTAAACTGAAATAAATAACAAGTGGACACTTTGGCTAAACTGGCGCTTGTCATCCTTCGATATCATCTGCGCCTCTTACGTATTTAGAACTCTTTTCCAAGAAAGGTGCACAAACAAAACAACTTTGGTTTGTTCCACCACAGCACTACTAGTCTAAAAGCAATGCTCCTGGTGGTTCTCTTAAAATTTGTTTGCAACAGACGGGAACAAACCACGCTTACTCACTTTCTTAGTAATCATCTTAGATCTTTGACATACTCTGATGTCACCTCGGTGACAAGCTGTTGACCTCAGCATAAGTGTTTTTTTATCCACCCACCTACCAGTCGGCAGCTACAGTCATGCATGACTTAGAAGACTGATACGAAAGAATCTCTATTTAGGCCAGTCGTTAAGGTCCTTTGTTCCTGTTCTTTGTTGATTGCGACTTGCAGAAGGAGGCACCGCTGTATACCCCCTTCCTAGGGAATAAAGTTTTTTTTCTGTTTGACTTTCTAAACGATACTGAGACAAGGTGGTTTTTCCAGCCAATTACTGCAATTGTTATACATCTCCAGTAGGTTTAAGTGTCGTTGGAACGTTTTTCCGTTGACTATTCAGGCAATCTTTCATTGAAGTGGTGGGTCTAGTTGACGCGTGCGCCGTTGCCTTTTCTGAATTACTAGTCGTGATTTATTGAGAATGTCTTAGTTAGAATCTTTTTGGAATGAATGCATAATCAACCAGCATCATTTGGCTGTGCTGCCATCTAGTGGGGTTCCTGGGTCACCACTTCAGTGACAAGCTTGTTGGTGACAGGAGGATGACCCATGGTGACCTTAAGTGCTGCTTGGAGGCAGTGCAATCTGAACTGACTACCTTCGGGTCCGACTTTCACACCGTTCATGTCTTAGACGACTGAGACGAAAAGAATCCCTATTCGGGCCAGTCGTTAAGGGCTTTTATTCCTGTTCTCTGTGTTTGCGACTTGCAGAAGGAGGAGCTGCTGCAGTGCCAATAGTTATGCAGACTGCACCAAATATGTACTATGCGCTTGCTTCCACAGAACATATCCTAAAGTGCCTGAGGCTCTCCAGACAGGTTCTTACAGTCAATTCATTGTTGGTTTGGATTTCCTTAGGTTGAATACATTCAGGGACCTGATGTAGCGTTGCTGATCTCCGAAGATGTGCAACCACGACAAAATAAAGCCTGTAATATTTTATCATTGGTGCTGGTTGATTTGAGAACTCTTTTTTTCTCTCCTTCTCTAAACTTTCTTGTTTACATAATTCCGCTCGTCATACGTTCTATTTTGGCACTCTGTGTAAAAATGCATATAAGAATATAATTAAATACGTCAATCACCAATTTTAAAATGAAAAAAATATCTCTTAGTCATGAAAGGGTTAAAAAAGGTTATTATTCCCATCTTATAAGTAGTGTTTAAAAAGTACATTTTTTGATTGTGCGATGAAATGTGAATATTTTTGCATAGAATTACTTTTTTATATACATCACGAGTCTATTAAATAGCTTTTATGGGGAATATAATGTGATTCGGCAGATTATATATAACCTTCTTAAGGTGTCTCAGGGGTGTTAAATTTCTCTAGAGGTCTGAAAATATAAACAATTTTCAAACAGGTATAATTCTTTTAAATTTAAATTAAAAATTGAATTTAACACATTATTTATAAAGGATTGGGGATTTAGGAAATAAAATATTTTAAAATATAATCATAATTTTAAAATTATAAGCATATAAAAAAGAAAGTTTTCTATAAGAAATATTTATTAGGTTTTACGTCGCAGCTATTTTTTAAAACAGTAGTTTAATTACTAGCTATGTTGATTTATAAAATAAATGTATTCTTATTACATTAGTATTTTATATAAATAGAATAATAACTTACATACTTTTAATAAAAAAAATACATTTTTTTAAAAAAATTTAAAAAAAATTTCAATATTTTCAAATATTTTGAAACACAAAAGGTTATAATACTAAAATTAGGGGAGGGTTCAAAGGTATGATCTTTTTGTATTTTATAAAAATTTTTTACATCAGAGGCTACTATTTTTGAAAATAGGGGGCAACGCAAAAATACTTAATATTTGTTATAGAATTTTCATATGCTTATGATTTTTAAAATTTTTTTTTATGTTTTAAGCGTTTTATACTTTTCTGAAGTCCCATTCTTTTTTTAAATAAGTGTAAAAGATTCGAATCATTTAATTTAAATTTAAAAAATTTTATACCTGTTTTTTAAAATTGTTTTTATTTTCAAACATCTAGAGAAATTTAACACCCCTGAGACCCTTAATAGAAACAGTTTAATTCTACCTTGCTGTTATTGTACATATCTACCATTACATTAATGATGTCATTCGTTGAACAAACGGAATAGTTCTTTTCTTATAAAATTGATAGAAAATTACATTTGTGAATTTTGGATTAGAAAATTGTTATGAATGAATGAATACATCAGGAAGTTCTCACAGCTTAAATATGGATTCTCTTATTGATTTATTATTTATTAATATTATACGTATCATGTTGTTATGAGAACTTTTTTTTATCGATAATTAGAATTTTAAGAATATACATGGCAACTTATTATACAAACTGATTTGGATGTCCAAGCCTCTTTTGGTTTAAAAAATTAATTTGTCACTGAACACATTTACTGATACCATTTATTCATGTAGGAAATATATGTTGTGCTTTGATTAAAATGCCTATTCAGTTAAATTACAAATACTCCCTATTTTGATCATATTTGAATTTTTTTAAATTTAAAAATAACTTTTTTCTCTCATTATACGAGATAGATAATTAATACACAAACACTTATATATACCTTGATTTTTTTATAATGTAGTGGCAAAGCTGATATTGGAATACAGTGTCACGCTTTATTATTAAATTCTTTTCACATCATTTTTTTTTAAATCTATTTAATTTACTTGGAAAAGTTTACTCAATCATGTTTTTAACTACCTTTTTGCATTTATAGCTAGATCTAAATTATTATTTTATTTCTTTTAATGTATATACAAATAATTTTATTTGAATTTTATTCTATTTTAAACTGCAACTATTATTTTGTATTTTCGTCGGTTTTTAGTAGCTTCATTGTGTTCTATTTTGCATGATTTTGCATTATAGTCAGTGAAATTATTTGTTTTGTAGAATTGTAGACTTTTATAACTTGTTATTGTGCAATATAAATAAATGTGGAGATTTTAGCAAAAAAACAAATGAAAAGTATAACAATCTAGTTTTTAAATAAAATGTGTTGAGATTTTTATTGTTATTTTTTATCCACAAAACTGTTAAAAAAGTTGTGAATTTTTCAGTGGCTGAGAGTATTACTATCAAAATCTTGATGATTGTTTTTCACATTTAGCGCTTGGTGAGCTAACTCTTTCAAACTGAATTTTTCAGAAGAAAGTGAGAAGAAATTTTAAAATTTAAGAAAGAGCGTTTGCAGAAATAAACAAAATATCTTTTTTTCTGTGTCATGCTGTTTTCTTTGTATTCTTTAGTAGATATATTTATTTAGTCACCAAGGGTGTTATTATTTTAGCTTCCAATAAGATGAAACTTTACATAGAATAATTAAATATATTGTATTTCAAATTCTTGAATTTGGAGTGCCTAAACAGATGCTGACTTCGTCATCTGATCAGTTTGCATTAAAGATTATTTTGCATTTATTCTTTTCTTTTTGTTTATTTATACCTCAAGTATTTCTCATCTGTTATTGTACAAAAATAACATTGAATAAAGTACTACAGTTGAATTGCTGAATAAAATTTTCGTTCCGTTTTCATTACTAGAATCCTCGATACAAAAAAAAAAAGAATAGTAGTTCCAAAATACATATTCTGTCTTTTTCATAATCATAAAAAAGAAATTAATAAAATTAAAGTACAATAAGTACAAAAGTTACAGTAAACGTCGGCGCTATGTGATGAATGCATAATTGAAAAATATGGATTCAACGAAAATCAAAAAAGAACGAAAGATAGATATTTACCCGGACCAACGACCAGGAAAAAATTGTTTGCTTATTTAAATTTAAAAACAAGTTATGAGTTTTATTGTTTAAACTTAATTTTTTTGACAGATTACAAAAGCATTTTCCAGTATCTATAAAATGATTTTTTCATTTTGTCTTATAATTTGCAATTCTTAATTTGAAAATTTTTCTGAAATACTCTGTCGGATGTCTTGTTTAAACTCATTCGTTCTTAAATAGTTTCAACCCTTTATTTTAAATAATTTCTGCTTTTTGTTACGCATCAATTTTTATTCCTAGTTTCTTTCTCTGTCCATTAATTTCGGGGGAACCATCACCAGTTTTTAGCAAATAAATCTTTTGGGAGAGAGAGAGAAATCGCCGAAGAGTCTCGGGGCTCTTAAAAATCCTACTTTTTACTAAAAGAGCCAAAATACATCTCCGTTAGATGGGGGGTATTTTATATCAATGAAGTTATTGCTAAATGTACTTTGCAGAAATATTCTGAAATATACCTTTTAATTCAAATTTGTTGACGTATTTTAAAACGTAATTTGAAGAACAAAGTGAAATTAAACTAATTAAGGTATCCGACTAGGTTCGGAACAGTGATTTTAAAAAGGCGCATAAATGGATACTTTTCATGATATTTAGTGTCACTTAGATTAGAATACATGTATAAAATAGTTTTAAGGACATTTTGACACAAAAAATTATTTAAATACAATATTTTTATTTAATATAATTACAATATAGTGGGTTTATCTATGTTTTACGACAACAGAGGAGAGAAATTTTAAGAAAAAAACGCCGATAATTATTTCAATGAGTTGTAACTCTGAAAATAATGTGAATTTTTCAAAAATCATAGTTGAGCCTCTATATAGAGGTCTGAGCTATATACAGGCAAAATATTATTGTAATAGAAGCATTTTTTACAAAAGAAGAACATTTTGAAAAAGGTTATTCTAAGTTACTTTTTTGCCGAAATGATGTATTTAAATATTTTTTTTTGCCAAAATATATATCCTTAAAACAATTTTATGCGTGTATTCTAATCTAAGTGACACTAAATATCATAAAAATTATCCATTTATGCGCTTTTTTAAAATCACGGTTCCGAACGTAGTCGGATACCTTAATGAAATATTTTCAAATTCGTTAATACGTAAAATATAAAATAACACCAAAACGCTATTTTTCTATAGATTCATCTATGACAGACTACAATAATTGAAATGTAATTATATTACACGAGATCCTTATAAGATAATGTATGATCAAAATTCATCTCTATAATCTCTCATTCATAATTATTCATTAAAAATACACTCAGCACGCAACAACTTCGCATACAATTTGTAAAACTAAATAACAGAATTTTATTTAAATTTCATTTCACATTAACTTGACATTTTAGTTTATTGTAAGATGGTAAAATCAAAAATTGAAAAATAAATTGCATCATTATTATACTTTGAATATTGTGAATAATCCATTTTAAATAAATATATGATTTATTTCTTCAGCAAAACATAATTTTGTCATGTATTTCATAAATCTATTCTGGTTCAATTATTTGTGCTCCTGACATCACCAACTGGCTTGAAAAATTGTTTTGTTTTCGTAAAAAAATTAAAACTGAAAATGTTTTATTAAAGCTATAAAATGTATTACAAATAAAATTGAAAGCATTACACAAAATAGAATTATTAGCGTATTACGTCTCCTAGGTAATGCCATCATTATTAATGTATTGTAATAAAACACACTGACTCTTTTTAACAACTTAACTAAAAGAAAGATTTTACTGTGGTTAAACGCAAATAACTTTGCATGTTTGTACGATAATGTTAATATGTTATGCCAAAAACTAATTTAAAAAACTCTTATCACCTATTTGAGTTTTCATTCCAGATACTCCAATGATAGTGAAAAATAAGTAAATAAGGCATTCTGGGTAAAATGAATGTATTCTTGGATGCTATAATCTTTTGCTATTACATAGGATTTTGAGAAGACAACGGGTATTGGAAATTCAACACATCTATTACATATGATTATGAATAAGTTTTTGAGAAGATAGAGCATACAGGATTCTACGGATGGCATTACAGAAAAAAATAAATATAAATCATTTGATGATATCCAAAGTTCGATTACATTCTTAAAGCAAATTCGAATAGAAATGTCCGATAAAACTTCAAGAAAAGATCTGTCAATATATGTACCGTTGTGGATAATAGTGTCGCTCAATGAAAGAAGATATAGTAGTGGATTTCTAAAAATTCTTAAATACTACTCGTATTATTTCTTCATTACGTTCCCTATATTCGGAATATATTATTTTATATATATTCTAATCCAAGTGAAAGACTTTATTGATAAAAAATCGGGTGTCGGATATATGTTCAATACTCTTACTTACATTTCCTTGCATTTCGTTATGTTGATATTATAGAGAAAAATTACAAATCCTTATGGATTTTTTGAATTCCCACTCAAATCTATTAAGAAATAATTTAAAAAAGAGTTATTCAAATTTATATGATTTTATTTTTCTCATCAATTCAGTTTCACCGGCAGTTCTTAGTGCCACTTTTCTTTACTTAACTTACGGTAAAGAAGAAAACTTTAAATATTTCAAAATTATGTCTTTATCCGTTAAGGATAAAAATTACGCAAGGTTGATGACTTTTGCAACACAATATATATATTATACGTTGTTTATGCAATGTCCATGCGTTTTCGTTTTATCCATATGTGTTCTTGTTCATCGTTATGACATTGTTCTCCTTCAATTTAATGACGACTTTTCCAATAGATTTTTTTTTCCCAATTTTACAGAGATACGAAATGCTTTAAACTGCTTGAGAGTAAAAAATTTTTCTTTAAAAAAAATACGCTTTTACCACTTTTATGATTTTATTGGCTTTCTTAAATTTTATATTTTATTATCCAACATTTCGCCAAACGTTCCGCCAGAAATGTACTTGGGAAGGTTTGAAAAGCCCAGGGGTTGTGATTTAAACCCACGACAATGTGTTTGTCGATGGTTCCTGAAAACATGATGAAAATAAAGGCAACATTTAGTTCATTGATTGAAAAATACCAATGGAAAATGAACGGTGGAAAAGAAATATATTTTCTCGAAAGATTAGAGAAAAGAGATATTATCTATTTTTCGGCTTGTGATATTGTTTATTTCAAAAAGAGTTTTCTCTTAACAGCTTTTGGAACAGTTTTCACGTATGGATTGATAATTGTTAATCTGAAGTGATTTCGCAAATTATAACTAATGATGTAAATCAGTGATTCCCAAAGGGGTCTATATAGACCTCCAGAGGTCTATGACAACCTGCAAGGGGTCCATATCAGCAACAAAATAATTTTGGGGTCTATGTGGTGTAAATAGGGGTCTACAATAGTGGTTTGTATTAAACAAGGTCGTGACTTCAATTTTAAAAGAAAATTTAATCCAGTGGAAACCAGATTTTACCTGTTTAACATATTTATTTCCTAAATTTAATGAGTTTAATTTTTAATTACAAGGTGACATCGTAAGTTTTATTAAAACAAGTAATATAAAAAGATTTTAAGTCAATTCCTACTTAGATCAACAAAGAAAAATTTTATTTTTTAGCTACTTTTTATTAAATAATTACAATTAATATAAATATGTATATACATAGGACAGAATCAAAACACTAAGTGGTAATTAATTTTTATTAATTATCATTAAAGTATCGTATTGCCATCCAAAACTATCGTGTATATAAATTTCAATTCAACTGAATGCTTTGAAACGTGAGAAAAAAACCTTTTCATGTTTTGACACAAATTGCCAAAATGTTCGCTAAGTCGCCAAAAATGATGCCAAGGTGGCTGTATTGGTAATTCTTTGAATAATTAGATTTAATCAATTAATTTTTATTAATTATAATTAAATTACTGTATTGTCATCTAAAATAATCATGTACATAAAATTTCAGCTTAATTGAACGCTTTAAAATGTATTTTATTAACGATTAAAAATTCCACCAAGATAAATAAATAAATATATAGAGAGAGATCGTGAGCTAATAGTAGGAATTGAATAAATTCAAAGATATTTTGCCGTACCTCAAGTTCTGTGCTTAAACATACTTATTATACTATTGAAAAATACTGCGTTACTAACAAAAATGAAGAATTTCCTTGGTTTTTTTACATTTTTCAACTAATAATTAAATAAAAAAATGTTTTCTGTATTATTTTGTTTGCAATTTCATATAGATTTTAGATCAGTTTACGAATATTAAATATGTTTACAAACTCGGAAGTTATTCATCAAAAACCGCGACTAAAGAAGCACAAGTAGTCTGTAGGATTGAGATGAATTGCAATTAACCAATATTAAATAAAATCTTGTGATGGCGAATCAACTTTCCTGGATTTTTCACGGAAATTTAATGCAATGTTTTGTTTCTCGGTAAATAGTTTGGGCCATTAGCTCCAAATACAGTTTAAAATCTAAATAATATTAAAAAAAAAAATTTTAAGTCAATGCCTACTTAGATCAACAAAGAAAAATTTTATTTTAGCTACTTTTAATTTAATAGTTACATAATTAATATAAACATTTATTAAATTAAAGCATTAAGTGGTAATTAATTTTTTTTAGTTATCATTAAAGTATCGTATTGTCCTTTTAATTTCAGTCCAACTGAATGCTTTAACACCTGAGAAAAAAAACCTTCTCAAGTTTTGACACAAGTCGCTAAGTTGCCAACTTAGCTATATTTGTAATTCTTTAAATAATTAGTTTTAATCAATTAATTTTTATTAATTATAATTAAATTATTGTATTATCATCTAAAATGATCCTGTATATAAAATTTCAGCTCAATTCAGCACTTTGAAATGTATTTTATTAACGATTGAAAATTCCACCAAGATAAATAAATAAATATACAAATATATAAATAAATAAATATATAGGCAGTGATAGCTAATAGTAGGAATTGAAAAAGGACAATCATTTCAGCGTTTTACCTTTTATTTATCCCGAATTAAGGAATACCTTGAAAAAGCTTTTAATTGCTTATGAGAAGGAGTTTCAGCGCGGTTGCCAATCTCAAAAAAGAAGACTGGATGCTACTAACCAAGGAGATTTTGAATTAAACCTGACAAGATTGATACCAAATGTTGACAATTTGTTACTAAATCACCAGATTCATCCCTCCCATTAAAATCATTTGTTTGCTGCTCAGTAATTATATTTATAATAAAATTTTTATTTAATTAATTAGCATGTGTGTGTGTGTGTTTTAAGTTTTAAACACTTCACTTCACTTCAATTAGAAATTTAAATCTTTTAAACTTGTTCTATACCAGCTGTCAAAAAGTCATTTATTTTGATAAATTTGCAAAAATTCAATATTAGGTAACAGGGGTCTACCTCTTACCAAAAAACACGACAAGGGATCTATGAGACAAAAATGTTTGAGAACCTCTGATGTAAATGAATGTGGAATAAATCATCAAAACTTTACAGTGGCATTTTAGTGGTAGTGATATCTTTCCATAGTAGAAGGTTTTGTTTCAATTAAGACACTGATTGTGGTTCATGTAATTTTTGACAATCTCCTCATTTCCGTGTTTATTGATTAAAATCTTGCACAAATTAATTCAATTACCTACGATATTATTACATAGCTGAAGCTGATAGTTTTTAAATTAATTTAAATAAAAAAAAATCATCTAAACTCTTATTTTTTTTTAAGTTTTTTGACGTCATTGAATTCAAGACACACCTTTATTTAAACCCAAAATGAGCAGATTCTACACTCTAAGAATTAATTCATTCTTTAAAGAAGAACAGTTCTGGTTAGAAAGACAAGAAGAAAATTTGTGTTTTGTTACATTTTCTGCTTGATATTTTAATATTAAAAGCCGTGGCAAGATTACTTGTAAAATATTTCATGGATGTCTAATTGCTAAATTTCGAAGCTTTAAATCGCCAGTCTTCAGTATGGAATCAAAAGCTTTAAAAATAACATTTTCGTTTACATTCAAAATTTTATTAGCATAATAGGAAATTGAGCATTCCATTCAGTTATAAAATATATGAGGCATTATTACAAAAATAAAATGAGTGCATGTGTTTGTACTAAGAATTTATATTATCCTCTACAATCCCCCCCCCCTTAAATTAATATTGATAGAAAAATATATCTTCAGTGACGAAATTTCCATCATATTATATATTTTTAACATCTTTGTTATACCTAAGATGCCGATTACTTCGGAACCATGATACGAAAAGCAATCAATAGATATTTTATTTTTTAGTGTCATTTAGATAGAATACATTATAAAAACTTTTGTTAATATTTGACAAAATTATTAAATACAATATTTTGGAAAAAAATTTAGAAAAATTTTGAAATGTTCTCCTTTTGAAAACGCTTCAATAATAATATTTTGCCTGTATATAACTCAGACCTCTCTACAGAAGCTCAGTGCTAGAATTTTTGAAAGATATAACTTAGAAGTGGGTTTATCCATATTTTACGACAACAGTGGGGAGCAATTTTAAGAAAAAAATGCCGATAATTATATTTCAATTGGTTGTAACTCTGAAAATAATATCAATTTTTCAAAAATTCTAGTTGAGCCTCTGTAGAGAAATCTGAGCTGTATACAGACAAATATAATAGAAGCGGTTTTCACAAAAGGAGAACATTTTGAAAAAAGAATATTCTAATTTAATTTTTTGCAAAATATTGTATTTAAATAAATTTTTTTTGTCAGTGTCCTTAAAACAACTTTATACATGTATTCTAATCTAAGTGACACTAAATATCGTGAAAATTATCCATTTATGCGCTTTTTTAAAATCACGGTTCCGAACGTAGTAATTTAAGGTATCCGAACGTAGTCGGATTCCTTTAAATATTATTAAAAAATTTCACAAAGGTATAAACAATATGTAATTGTTCTTTTCATTTGGTTTAGATAGCTTTTATCTTCTATTCATAACAAAAATCAATACGCGAAATAATAAATGTTCTTTTTTCAAATAGTGATTGAATTTTATGGTTAAAGGCTTACAGTTTAATTTTCTTTAATGTTATGAAGGAGTTAATAACCAGAAAAAGCATTACATTTCTCAATAATTTATTACTCGACTTAATATCAATAACTTACTCGAATGAGCAAGACCATGATTTTTGTGTGTGTGTTTTGAAACAAACTTCATTTCATAACTTGTAACACTAAAAAATAAAAAAAGAAATTAATTTAAAAAGAACATATATAAACCTTTCTGCTTGAATGCTTAATCTATATGGCAAAAATGTGGCTAAATGTTCAAAA
>BMAV01016889.1:0-10865 GCA_019973955.1 Trichonephila inaurata madagascariensis
TTTAAAAGTTGTCATATTTTTTTTTTCCATATATTTTGTAAACAAATTTAAAATCCAGCTATTTTTAAATGGAAGAAAAATCAAATGATTGTGTACATCAGAAGAGTACTCATGTTGTAATAATTTATTACCAAAGATGTTATGAGGCTTGACAAAATATTTAAAACCATCCCAAGAACAATTGCTAAATATTTTCTGGGGTTAAAAAAATTGTCAAAAATCTTCGATGGCATAGAGGGAGTTAATTTAAAAATGGAATTAATATGTTCCTGTAAAACTTTTTTATATTGGACCTTAAAATATAAACATTCAAAATAAGTTCTAATTTTAAATTAATCTTTTATTTTATATTTTAGTAGAAATTGCATTTGTAAACAAACAAAGTATTTTTTTTTTTGTAAGCCTTCACTATACATTTTTCCCATTAAATTAAAAACTCTTTATGTTTTGGTTGTTATTAAAAACTAAAGCAAGATGTCTTTTAAGAAGATTGCACATCTTTTTTCTATATTGATTTTTTTTGGAATCTAAAATTGTTAATGAATTTTTTATTGTTTATTCAATAGGTGTTACTTGTCAACCTATTATTTAATTCTTCCTATAACTGCCTAACGTTTATCTAGTCATGCTATTAGTTTTTATATAAAAATTTGAGATTTCTGCTACTACTTTAACACAACAGACAATTTTCAATTTCATTGTTAGAGATTGTCTTTAAAAAATTGTAGTCTTTCATGCATGTTGTTCTAAATCAGTATGAGGTTTAGCCCAGTACAATGAACATGTGCAGCAGATATTTTTGTGTATCAAAAAGAGAAGAGCCTGTAGGAGATTTTTAAGACTCACATAAATATTATACATCAAAAGGTTATTCATTTATCAAACTAAGAGATTTTCTGATATCAAAAGAATTGTAGAGACTATTAAAAGCAGTCATCCATGCTTGTTGCGAATACCAGCTCTCATCAAAGTAGTTAAGGTGAGCATTCACCAAAAGAAGATCATCCTGGCTAAGCAGATGAACATGCCAAAAGAACAATGTGTTATATAGTAAACAAAGACCTTTGACTAAGTGTTTATTGAAGAATAACTGGTAATTTTCTTACAAAGGTATTAAAGTGCCAGAGGTACCTTAAAGAAAATGCACTGTTGTGGCAGCACACTCATAACAGCTACAGGAAAATTCTGTTAATCAACAAGTGAATTTTTGATGTTAAAAATCTTTCAACTGCCAGAATGACCATACATACTTAATGTGTGCATAAGAAGCTAAAAGAGAGGGGATGCCCAGAGAGGCTCACCATCCAGCTACCATAATGGTTTGATTAGGTGTCAAATATGAAGGCATCTCAGAAATTCATTTTTATGGGAAAGAAGTGAAAACCATGGCAAAGTTAATCAAGATAGTATCGTAGAACCAATAATGAAACATCTGAATGTAAACCTGTTCAACAAAACAACTGGACTTTTCAACAAATCTTTGCTCCTGCTCAAAGGCGAAGACACCCAGTGGTTGTGGAAAGAGAATGTGCCAGGAGACTTGGCCAAAGATTGGCATTTCATCAGTTTGGATTTAAAACCACTCAATACAAAATTGTGGTCAGTATTGGAGGCAAAGAATGCCATCTCAATTTGAACAGTATTAAATGTTTTAAAAGAAAGCACAGTGTGGGAAATTCTTATGTAGGTACTATTTGTTTGAGAAGTCAAAATGTGACCATTTTGAATAAAATCTGCAATTTGTTATCATCCGTAATCATTGTATCAGAATTTATGGCACAGATTATTGCTCATCTTTCATTATTTTCATTCTTTAAAGCTTGCCTGATTATCCGAGTTATCTCGGGTTGATATTATTATCCCGAAAACTCGGGTGAAGCAGAATTTGTCAGTATGATTTGTTTTATCACGGTTTTACTCAACCTGGAGGAAATGAAAGGAAATATTCAGCTTTGATTGGCAGTTTGCTAAGTTTTGTTGGCTTCGCGATTTTTTTGGCAGGACTGGTCTCGTGTTTTCCCTATTATATAGTGTACGTTGTCTTGTGAATGATTAAAGTATAAAGAAGGATAGTTGCATTGAAAAAAAAAAAGGGAAAGTAATGCTGATGATACAAGATGGCGAAAGCGATGATTTTTCAGATAATGATATGGACAATGAAAATAGTGGAAGTGATTCTTCTGTTTGTAGCCTTTTGAGACAGTTGTGGCGTGTGATATCTATATGAACTAGTACCAACATCACGCGAAGACGATCGTTTTGGCGTGATTGGTTACGATACTTGCGTTCGGAACGGAAGGTACCCAGAACGAACCTTCCTCCTTCGTGATGACCCTGGCCGTGCAAAGGAACCACACCTTCACGCGCCGCAGTCGGTGCCATCTATCCACTGCAACAGCAAGCAAGCCGTCAAACATTGACGCATTTCTCAAAGTCGTCTCACACAAATGACGCAATTCTCAAGTCGTCTCACACAAATGAAGCAATCAACCGTCACAGCACATGACGCAATTCTCAAAGCCGTCTCGCATGAATGACGCAACCCACCAAGTGACGCAACTGCTTACATACTCGCCACGAATATGGTATCGTTGTTCACCTATTCGCCGAAACACTGGCGGGGGTATGTGGCGGTGTGATATCTATATGAACTAGTACCAACATCACGCGAAGACGATCCTTTTTTCTGTTTGGTTACGTACTTGCGTTCGGAACGAAGGACCCAGAACGAACCTTCCCTCCTTCACAGTGTAATCCCGTAAAGCCATTCTAGAGGTAAGACAGTTAAAAAGAGACCAGATATCAGTGTACAGAGTGTCAGATATCACTTAGTGTTGTCCCTTGTTTCAAAAACTATCACATAAAGACTAATATTTAACTTTTTCCATTTGCCCGAGATAACTCGGGATAGTAAACTAGTATTAAAACTAAATGCTTTTACGCCTGTAAAAAATTAAAAATTAAAACTTAAAACCTACATATTTTGTTTTGTTTCATTTCTCTGTATTTAATAATAAAATAAAAAATGTGATGATTTTTCAATTATTTCTTAAAAAATTTGTTAGGGAAGCGGTTAAAATATAAATACACCCTGACCTTGATGTGATGAAATTTTATAATTGCTTCTCTAAAAGCAATAACTTCGGATGTAACTCCTAGATACTATGATTCTTATTTTCATTTAATGAAATTCAAAATAATCTTTTGTTTGAATGTTATGACTTTTGGTTATGAAGATACATTAGTATTTTCCTCCTTTCTATTGATCAAACAATAAACTCATTTTCTTTAAATAATCTTTTGTAACATGTATTTGACTTGCGTTTTTTAAAAATGATATTCTTAACCAATTTTTATTTTCTTGAACTAACCAGTTGCTTCATAATTTAGCACAAATGTTTGCTTATTGCTAGAGATCTTTTATAAGTACAATTGATATACATTCTGTCACAAAAAAATATATGCACCCAGAAGAAATCGAGCTACTATCTCGAAACTTTGCAGGAATGTAGTCTGGTATGAGATATGCAAATGATCAAAATTTTGACGCCAATGAGATGGGTAAGCACGCTATGCACATATAACATGGGTAGTTGGGAGAGTTTAAAAGCATAGTTGCTCATGCTATAGGATTATTCAAACAAATCTGTCGGCTTGGATGTACAGTATTGTTACTACAGTTGCCTCTGAGACGTTACCAGTGACAATACGAACAATTGTCTGATTTTGAGAGGGGCGTATAGTAGACCTGAGAGAAGCAGGTTGTTTGAGCAGGCGTATTGGCGGCCACCTCAGTTGGAGCGATATGAAAATTGCTCGGTATTGGTAACAATGGATCACAGAAGGGTTAGTCTATCGTCGCAGGGGGTCAGGGCATCTTAGGAACACTTTTACACAATGATCGTGCAATCATTAGAGTGGCCATGTCCTCACCAAAATGTTGCTAGAATAAGTTTAAAACCATTCATAGATGACTGTCCGATGCAGGTTTAAGGAGCGACGGCCATTAAGACGCTGTAACGTCGTCAGTCATTCGTACACAAGAAAATTTGTTACAGCCATACTTTAATTATTTAAATAGTATTTAACAGATTCCAAAAATTATTCCTTAAATAGGCCAAAGCCGGGCGGACAGTCTTTATCACTAGCAGGAACAGTCCATAGCTTTTCCGGGCTCCAGTTTACTCCATGGCTCTATCTCTCCAAGTCCCTCTCCGTCCAAGTCGCTTCAGGTCTCCTCTTCTCGTCCCTCCGTCTTTTCTCGTCCGTTTTTTCTCTTCTCCGTCCAAATTCACCCTTTTAAACACCAGGGGCGGGTCCACCACGCGCCCCTCGTTCTCCTCATTGGCAGGTCAAAATAGAAAAGGGTCTGCCCTCGTCTTCCTCATTGGCAGGTCAAAGAATAGGTCTGCCCTAGCCCCCGGGCCACCTGCGTCCCTCAATTTCGCGGAAAACACGAACACATTCACCATCCGTCGGAATCCAAGGGGCGCCATAACTCACATCTATTCATCTCACACCTGCGCTTCACAACCCCACTCTCAATGCATCAACTTCTATTCAAAACTTTCCTAAAGGAATGCCTATCGACATCGACATTCCTTAGCCATTGTATATTCTAGACCAGATGTCTGCGCTGGTCCGAGGCCAGACAACAAACAATGACCCCATGGCCACCTGCACCTGTGTTCCAACATCTGTTTGGTGATGGATGGATAGGGTGATTTCAGATGAATTGACAGGGATGTGGTTCACATCAATCGAAGACGTCACAACTTACTCCTTCCCTGAAAAGGTCATTTCACTGGACTGCTCTGGCCTCAGGCTAGTTCAGTTCTTAATATTTCACACCGAAAGGTTGTCTTATCTATGAGACTGACCAGGACAGCAATCCAAGTAATAAATACAATCAAAAGTAAAATAAATAAATCCCAAAATTCTATAAAACATTCACTTTACAACTAAAACTTAAATCCCAAATCTTGGATTCTTTTCCTTTTCTGTAAGTTACATCACACCTTAAATTTTCAGGGTTTTAAAGAAGTTAAATTAAATCATCATATTTCACTAATTCTAATACATCAAATCGCTCAATCAATTGTGTTAAACATCTGTGAGTATTCACCTTACTAAGAGACACAAAAGATTTTCAATAACACATTATATCCTTCCACCTTACACACACACAAACACTCATACTCCTACAGATATTAATTCACACCTAGCACAAATCCAAAGAATTGCTTATTCCCATCTACTTATTCCAACGATATTAAATAAACAAAATAAACACCTATAAACTCCAAACTTTGCACACAACATTAAAACAATTTCTTTTTATTAAGAAGTTTAAATCAAGACCTTCTAAATTAAGTTAAATTTTGGCTTTCGGTAGGCATTCTCACAACCATTTATGACAAGTTATTCACAATTCATGGTATTGTCTTCCATTACGTTAGTTATTGAAGAAAATTAGACAATTTAATTGGGAATATAATTAACATACTTCATTAGCTCATGCAATGAATTTACTAAGTCTATATTATGTGCATGGAACAAATTTTCCGACGGCTCTAATTTTCCTTTGGTCGATCTGACTTCCGACCCAATCCAACTCAACCACTTTAATACAAGCTGCTTTACACGATTTTTCCAAATCTGCATCAGAATGTCTATATCGACCATTCGTGATACATCAATCTGCTCTAACCATCCCATAACCAGCGTCGTTAAATTACATCCATAAGAAGAAGCGCATACAAACTTAAACCTCACTTTCTTAATAATGTACATGCCAAATGGCATAACGCATGCGGCATACTTCGGATAACTCATCATGAGAGAACGACGAAAATACCACTTCCACAAATCCAGTACAGTGACCCACGATACCTCGCTATTCTTTTCTACCAAACCTTCCATTTTTAATAAAAGATAAATTTCGGCTCGCGTCACCTGGTTCAAATTCCTAAACTTATTACATTTAATACGTGGATAAGGGTACCGGCTCACTCTTCCTAACCAAACAACGGGCAGAGTACGGTTCGACTGCCCCATCCCGTTTACACCTAAATCCGAAAGATACTCTGTATCTTCTCGTAGCGAATTAATTAACATCTGGGATGTACAACAAGTTTTAATTTTGAACGGCTTTCCCGTATTTAAACTACTATCCTTCTGCCTTAAAGAAATCATCCCAGGATATGAAAGAAACCTTTCTTTCTTTTTAGTGTTAATCATTCTTAAATAGTTACTTCGATCAGGCGGTAATTTAAAATACAGTTGACTTTCCTTAAAACACCTGAAAGTTAAAATCCATAAATAGCTTTACCGAATAGAGAATTTCGGACTCTTTCCCTATTCCTTCGAGCTATTTTTCTAACCAAATTTGCCAAATTCGGCTTCTTACGGTACAGTTTTATTAAATTGAGACGATAAATGATACTGCGATCTCTTTTCTCTGGTAAATCTATCTCGAACTTAAATTCTGAACTAAAGCTAGACCTATTATCCGTCTCTAAACTGTTCCTATCAAACTCTTTTGGTTTTGAGAGAGGCAAACGCATCGTTAACTCACTTCTCAAACCTCCCCACACATCAGCTTTACACGTGTTTTCTTTTCCTTTATTTAACTGCCCTGCTATCTTAGCCATTATATGATTCCGAAAACCTTCATGATTCACTGTTAACTGCTGCTCACCACCCATTAACGTCATACTGGTATCTCCTTTCTCGCATTCCCTATCACAACTCAAAATTTCGGGGTTCACTATCCCCCTTTCTTCTATCAATTCTAAAGAATCAGCTCCTATTTCATTAGAATTTATTACCCGCTTTGCACACAAAGTGATTGATTTAACACTTTCACCTGTAAAAGGCTCCAGTTCCCTTACACAATGACCAATTCTATCCACATTGATTTCTTTCCCTTTTTCAACCATAAACTTGCTATTCTTTTCTGTTCCTATCCCTCTTACTTCAGAAGGGGGGAAAACGTTCGTCCTTCTCACTGGGGGGGAACAATTCTCCTTTTCGAAATCACCAGACATGGCGTTCTCCACGCTATTATTAACTACCGAATTAATTAAAGGCCTACACTTATTAACCGGTTCACTAACTTCTGCGGTACGTTTTCCTGACACACAATAAACATTTGCGAGATTGTTAATCCCATTCCCTGACTTCAATCCATTTTCGTTTAACTTATTTCTGTGTTGAGCTCTTAGTCTTTCTAACTCAAATTCCCTAGCTAGTCTACGCTTCTCAAATTCCTCAATTTCCCGTCTTTCACGTTGTTCACGTTCCTTAATTTCCTGTTTTTCATCCAAAATACCCTCTAACAAATATTTAGCTGCTTCATCAGTATAGTATTTACTTTGACAAATTCTCTTATAAATTTCCATCCTAGTTAAAGTAATATCAACTTCTACACCTAATTCTTTCGCAACTTCTAACATTACGTCTTTTCTTTCTCTTAACAGAAACGCCATGATGCACTAATACACACAAACCAAATCTAAACTTAATCGTTACAAAAATTATACACAGACTCAAGGTAAACTAACAATACACTAGACCTAGACTTAACTATATTTTACAAATGTGCGCAAATCTAAAACCAACACAATAACCTCTACTCAACCTTGTACCTACACAACTAGTATAACTACTGTATACTAAATTTCACAAATCTAAAACCACAACAATATCCTACACAATATTGTACTAACACCACTAGTATAACTACTGTATACTAAATTTCACAAATCTAAGACCACAACAATACCCTACACAATTACTGTGCCAACACAACAAGTATAACTACTATATACTAATTTTCACAACTCAAACAAAAATACCAATATCGCACATTTATACACTTCATACAAAACTTAAAAATCTTTCTAGTCTCTTATTGTTTTACTAAATTTACCTAGTCTTTTCTATTCCTTATCTCAACATTTTACATACAAAAACAATACTCAGTTGCTGTCCGAAAATAATCTCAAAGAAAAGCTCACCTTAAAATTTGCTGAGACGTAGACATAGGAACACTCAGGAACTCTCTTTACACACAAATCACTTCTTAAAAAACCGCACTCATCACAAACTGACAGGAACTCGTGACTTCTTAACACTGGGAACTCTTGAAAACGTCCCTCAAAACACACGGGCACATTCTTAAATTCTCGTTGATTCCCCAGGCAGGAACAGGAGACACTTCTATCCGGCTCTTCTCACAGCTGGGGACTCCAGGAAACATCTCATAGCAGGCACAGAAACCTCTCGACGTCGGCGCTCCCAAAAAATCAGGCGGGCATTAACATTCTTCACATCACATTCGCACACGGCTGGCCTTCTTTCACTCTTTTCCATAAAACTATGGATTCGGGCATCTATTCACTTAAATGCCGGATCAACACCGCTGCCACCAATTTAATAATATATATATATATATATATAGCTGTAACGTCGTCAGTCATTCGTACACAAGAAAATTTGTTACAGCCATACTTTAATTATTTAAATAGTATTTAACAGATTCCAAAAATTATTCTAAATAGGCCAAAGCCGGGCGGACAGTCTTTATCACTAGCAGGAACAGTCCATAGCTTTTCCGGGCTCCAGTTTACTCCATGGCTCTATCTCTCCAAGTCCCTCTCCGTCCAAGTCGCTTCAGGTCTCTCTTCTCGTCCCTCCGTCTTTTTCTCGTCCGTTTTTTCTCTTCTCCGTCCAAATTCACCCTTTTAAACACCAGGGGCGGGTCCACCACGCGCCCCTCGTTCTCCTCATTGGCAGGTCAAAATAGAAAAGGGTCTGCCCTCGTCTTCCTCATTGGCAGGTCAAAGAATAGGTCTGCCCTAGCCCCGGGCCACCTGCGTCCCTCAATTTCGCGGAAAACACGAACACATTCACCATCCGTCTGGAATCCAAGGGCGCCATAACTCACATCTATTCATCTCACACCTGCGCTTCACAACCCCACTCTCAATGCATCCTTCTATTCAAAACTTTCCTAAAGGAATGCCTATCGACATCGACATTCCTTAGCCATTGCTATATATTCTAGACCAGATGTCTGCGCTGGTCCGAGGCCAGACAACAAACAATGACCCCATGGCCACCTGCACCTGTGTTCCAACATCTGTTTGGTGATGGATGGATAGGGTGATTTCAGATGAATTGACAGGATGTGGTTCACATCAATCGAAGACGTCACAACGCCTACCACTGACCCCATCATAGGCATTGTCAATTGGATTTTTGCCTACCTCGGATGAGCTGGAGTGTGAGATCTTCAGCAATGAATCCCAATTTAGTCTCAATGATGATGATCAGCGCATATATGAGTGTGGAGAAGGCCAGGCCACCAGCTCGATCTGGCATTTGTTGTCGAGAGGCATACGACGATTATATATGGTGTGACAGCAATTTATTGGGACACACGATCACCTCTAGTCGTCCTTCAATGCACTTTAATGGCACATAGTTACATGGACGAGATTTATAGCCAGTTGCATTGATTATTCTATCAAGTCGCCCAGGTGTTATTTATCAAGCAAGACAATGCTTGTCTACATACCTTGACTCTCTGAATAATGCCTCTAAAGACATAACACACTCCCTTGGCCTACCAGATCACCAGAACTCTCACCCAATAGAGCACTTCTGGGATGTGCTTAGAAGGAATAGCAGCCATTCAGAAATACTGGTAAATTAACTGCCCAGTTGTAAAGATTATGGGATGATATTCCGCAAAATGATAAGGTGACTTAATTGATTCGGTGTCACGCCGTATTTTGGCTTGTATAGCTGCCAGATGTGGATTTACTACCCACTGATTTGTAATCATTTTGATGCCATATCTTAATAAAACACTCTGTTCTTCTGAATTTGTAATAATTTGCTAACTCCTCATACACTATACACATGCTAAATTGTGATACTAGCTCGTTTCCTTCTGGGTGCATATTTTTTTTTGCTACAGAGTGTATTATGAAATTTGGTTTCTAAATAATTTTTACTTTAAGTTAAAGATTTTTATTTTGAGCTTTCAAGTAAGATATTTTTTCCCCAAAAACAAACTGAATTCACACATAAAATTCATATCAATGTTGAAACTTATATATTATTTGATTGATATTAATGTCACAGTATGTAAATTTCATTTTTAAACCCCTGGTTCAGTAACTATGAACACACTGGCATGGGTTAATGTGATCAGAATACCAATAAAATAAATAGTATTTCAATTAGTTTTACTACATGGTTGATTGTTACTGGTAATCTGTGATGAAAAATAGTATATTATTCACAAGGTTAAAACAGAATATGAATATATTGGTAAATTCAGCAGTTTGTAAAGTCAAAACTATTGTTTTAAATTAGTAGTACATAATTTATTAACAAGTAGATGCAGTATATTTGCATCTAAATCTTCATATCATCTACCATCAATGTTTAACGATATTTCCTCATTTAATTTTAACTCTGAAATACAAACAAACTCTTTTTAACATTTTGTATTGTAATTAATTTATAAAGAATTAGCAAGTTTATATAACTAATGGTTGTCTTATAAACAATAAAAAAACATTTTTTCCCTTACAAAAATAAAAATTTACAGAAATTATATTGAGGTTCAATTTAAGGAGATTTAAAATAAATTCTACCTAGCTTGTTTTTTGACACCTTTTTAAACAAATTTACATTGAAAGCTTAAACCTTTCAATCGATTTGAATAAACATTAATTTTTGTACTCACAAGAGGTACAATGACAGATTTTTAAAAATTTTTTAACCTCGGGGAAGTCATGATATATCACAAAGTTATCTTCTACTTTACTTTATTTCAAAATATTCAC
>BMAV01016890.1:0-25050 GCA_019973955.1 Trichonephila inaurata madagascariensis
TCTATATTGAATTCTGCTAACTTTAGTGCCCATCTAATCATCCTACTCGACAAATTTTTGCCATGTGTTAGGCGTGTTAATGGCGTGATCTGTTATTACCTTAATTGGTAATATTCCTAAATATGTTCTAAATTTGTTCAACGCCCATACTACTGCTAGACATTCTTCGGTTACTGTGTAATTCCTCTCTGCGTTGTTCATTTACGTGACGCAAATACCACTGGTCTGTTTTGTTGGTTAAGTACTGCTCCAAAAACCAATCGAACTGGCATCTGTAAATAACTCGAATGGCCCCCTGAAAGTTTGGTAATTTTAAAACTGGCGCTTTGTTACCGCCTCCTTGACCTCTTCGAATGCCTTTTGTGCTTCATTGACCAGACAAATTTTTTAAATTTTCGTTTAAGATTATAAAGTGGTTCACAAATATCCGCATATTTTTAATAAATTTCGCGTACCACTGGGACATACCTAAAAACTTGGACACCTCTTTTGAGTTACGGGGCGGTTTCATCTCTTGTATAGCTCTAACCTTTGTCTCATCCGTTTTAATTCCTTCTTTACTAATAATTAATCCCAAATATTTCAATTCATCGCACCCAAATTTACATTTTTTCTTTATTTAATGTCAATCCTGCATCCTTTAACAACAAAAAAACTTCCCTTAAATGTTCAACATGGTGAGTGAATGATGGAGACGATATAATAACGTCGTCCATGTAAACACTCACAAACCTCCCTATCACCGGTTTTAGGATTATGTCAATTGCTTTTGAAAATTGGGATCTGCTCCTGATAAACCGAATGGCATCCGCTTGAAAGCATAAGTGCCACTTTTACTACAAATGCGGTCTTAACTATATCGCTGGGGTTTACTGCCATTTGAAAGTACCTACTTTAGATAAAGAGATGACATTATTGTTGTATATGGTATGTTCGTTAATAAATCATCTATTAACGGAAAAGGGTATCGCGGATACTTTGTGATCGAATTTAATTTTCTATAGTCTACTGCAAATCTATATGCTTCCGGATTATCCGGTGGTAACCCATTATTTTTCTTGCATAATACAACAGGTGACGCGTATGGGGACTGAATTGGAACAATCGTTTCCTCTTGTAACATTTTTGTATGGAAAATCTATTATTGCTTGCTTAGTGCGATCATACTTATAAGGCCTTGAAGCTACTGGTGGGTTATCTCCCGTGTCAATTTCATGGTATAAAACATGAGTAAGACCTGGTTTGTCTGAAAATAACCCTTTAAAAAATCAAACAAATTTTTTTAGTTTTTGTTTTTTTACTTCCCCAATTTTGTTTTTAGATAAATCTATCTCTACTTTTTCCTCTTTTAATTGGTTCAACCACCTTATTTATTTGAGAATCTGGGAATTTTCAACGATTTTTGATTAAAAAACTAATACGATTCTTGACGCACTTATGAATCGATCCCTAGAATACATGGGTATTCTAAATCTTTCAACACATGAAATGACCAATTCTTTTCGAATTGTCTGATCCTAATATTCAACCCTACAATCCCCTGTTTTGGGATTTCGCACCTTGTGCTGTTATTACCTGGGCTCGCGATTTTTAATTTGCTTATAGAAAAATATTTTCTATATACTTCTTCCGATATAAATGATTTATCTGCTCCCGGGGTCCCATAGCTTTCAAAAATTTTGTTATTTAATAAAATAGGAACGTGGGAAGTTCTACGGGTGATATACTATCGGAGAAAGTCTAATTGTTCTCTTGTCGACATCCCTTTAGGTTGATCATTAACTTTTACAATATTTAATCGTCCCTTTGTGTCCTATCGCCTCGATTGAAATTTTCACTCGAACCCTTATTTCTACGGTCCCCTATTAAAATTATCATTTCGCTCATTTCGAAATGAGTAACCCCTGTTGCTGAATCTTTTGATCATTATTATGAAACCTATTCCTCTCGAACCCTCTATTATTTTGACGGGTATTCTCGTAAAATTCATTTCTACTGTTATTTGGTCAGTCTTATTTCAGAATTCTCCAGTTTCTACTATTAGCTTCAAAATTAGGCATCCTATCCCTTTTTGACTTCTCTTTCTATATTATCGTTCTGATAACCCCTTTGAAATTTTGAAGAATATCTTTTTTCCCGAATTTAGCCAAGACTTCAAAAAGTTGTATCGTGTTTTGTGGATTTCATCCACGTAGTCCTGGATTGTGGTTGGGTCGAACAAAAAATATGATCCACTAAGTTTTTTGGGGGACATTCCTAATTCTAAACTTCTTCTATTTTAGTAATCTAAAAACAAAATCAGTGACCCTGATTTCTTCCCCTGGGATGCAAAAACCCGACTGTAGTTCTTTTTTTATTTTGACCGCGGAAAAGCCTTTAATTCAGTTTTGAGCGCCAAAATCCGTGGCTGTTTTTTTGCACTAACAACAACCCAAATATCGAATACCAATCTTGACCCCTTCCCTGAGATGATTTTTTTAAGTATTTAAACGACAGAATTGGGATTTCAAGAAACTGTATGTTGTTATCTATACACTCTATAAACTCTGCAATGTTCTCCACCTGAAATACATTTCAGGTGAAACCTCTTCCACCACATTACCTAACCCAGAATTAAATGTTCGGATTGCGACATAGCCATCCTATGATGACCATTTGGGGTTTCCCGTGTAGAGGGTGGGGTTATCAAAAAAGATGGCATAATAATTTTTACAACTTTTTTTTGAATAACTTATATTACTTAAATTTAATTTACAATTTTAATTAAAGTGAGAGTCAACCCCCCCAATTAAAAACCCCGTATTCAAGTCAGATCACGCAAAAGATCCTTTATCTCAAATCATTAATAATCCCATTCATCTAATTTATATCTAATATTCCTTTTTTAGTTCTCCCCTTTTCCTAGAGAATGATATCTATAAACATATACGTTGGTTCCAACTTCTTTTTTCTTAGGCTTCTATTCTTTCCAAAACTATCGGACTGCTAACTCTTGATCTGCAAGATTTCACACTGCTTTGTCACGCATCGATCAGAATAATTCCACACTACTATCTCTAACGCCCCGCTATATCTGCTTGCCCGCTATATCTAGGCTTCCCCCATATCCTATCATCAAAGCTTTTTCCTTTTATAGTAAATCTCATTTGCATAATATCTTTGTTTTTCTTCTTGGTATTGGGTTGGAAAAAATTTTTCCATTAATGTGGCCGTCAAAGAACATAGGAGTTATGTTAACAGAAAGACGCGAGGGCGTACATAGTTTGGTAAAAGTGCATTTTATTTTTTCGTAATTTTTTAAAGTATAAGGGGGCAAAAAATTGTATTGGGGGGGGCGCCAGTTTTTGAAAGTTTAAAGCACGGGTAAAACCCCCTTTAAATTTTTTGTGGGATTTACAAAAATTGTTTTTTTTTTTAAAATTTTTCTTTTTAAACATTTGTTATATCCATTATGTTACAATTTCAAAATCTGCTTCCTACCCAAATTGGGGGCGTCAACCTGAAAAAAAAACCTTAATTTTTTGGCAAAATTTAACCAAATCCCAGTATTTTTCACAATTTTTTACATTATATATCACTTTTAAAATTTAAAAATTTTATCTAAAATTTCATCGGGTTCCCAAAAAATTTTATTGTCACGTGGCCGTTAATGTAATTGTTATTGTTAGAATCCTGTCTACGCGTGTTTTCCTTGAACCAGATCATTTAAATATAAAACAATATATATAAACACAAACTATACAATTACAAACTTTTTTCAATAAATCATTAAAACAAATAACCAAAGGAATTGTGCATCTCAACGAAGTCAACATCGAATAAAAAATGCATGATTACAATTTTTTTCCATAAATTGAAAAAATTTTACAAGTCCAAGTTCAAAAAAATATACTTTTTTGTATTTCAATTTTTGCTTGGATTAAAATTTAAAACACCGCCGAGACTTGTTTTTTTGCAATTTTTCCCGATCACTTTTGAAAAGAACATAAAATGAAACAATACAACCTGATTTTATGGCTTGTCGTCTCCCTACAGGGGCTTCCAGGGGAAGGGGGTTATTTCCCCCTCTTCTCATTTTTCGGGGGTTTTGATCCCGTCTGTTGCCTGTTTTAGGGTCGAGTTTCTCTTCGGCTTTTTTCCTTTATTTGACTTCACTCCCTTTGGCCGTCAAAACGGTCCTGTTTCTTGCTGTCTGATTTATACTTTTCTTTTTGAACCAATACTCCTTTTTCGGTTCCTCTTCCATTTATATAAATATATTTTCTGATGACAATGGTCTTTTTCGATTTTATGGTTTTAAAGTTTTTTAATTTTCTTTTGTTGTCCACTTGACCAAGATCCATGGGTCGTTTTTTTTTCTAATCTTTTCCCGTCGCTTTTAATTTTGTCTTATTACTGGAAAAATGGTAGTGATCTGAAAGGACCCCGGGTTACGGCCCTATCTGTTGTTTCTCACATTGATTTGGGCAAAATTTTTCCTTTTATCCTCAACTCATAACATCAGACCCTTTTATCCTACCATATTGCGACTCATTTGATTTTCGTTGTACGTTTTCCAAACTACTAGTTTCCTGACGTGAACTAATGCTATCCGAGCTACCTGTTCCTATCTCAATCTCGTCACACTTCCTATGACAATATATTCTCACTTGATCAACATTGACGGTTAACCTTTTTCCTGACCGCCGTATTATAACATTATTATTATTTCTTACTTCTAACACTCTATACGGACCTTCAAATTTTTGTTTAAACTTAGCGCAAATTTTATTTGCTGCTGAACTTAAAGGGTGTGTTTCTAACAAGACCCAGTTATCCACCTTAATTTGTACATTACGCCTGCGTCTATTATAATATTTCTCCCATTTTGCATGTTTATTTTTTGTGTTTCGTCTATATATAGCTTCATCAAACAATTTTTCAATATCTCTTACTGTAAATTCAGTTCCGTCCGAAACCATTACTAATTTTTGAAATGGGGTAATCAACTTTCGACCCAAAAATAATTTCGCAGGGTTTCTCCCATCATTTCATTGACTGCTGTTTGAATAGCATAAGCAAATGCACGTAAGAATTGGTCCCAAGTATCGTGTTGATCATTTACATAATTTGCGATCATTTGCACCAGATTGCGATTCACGCGTTCGGTTCTATTTGCTTCAGGTCTATATACAAGTCTTCACATGCCTTATGAATAATCTTTCACTTAAATGCTCAAAAATTTCGGATATAAATTGGGGACCGTTATCACTTATTAATTTTATTGGAGCTCCAAAACGCGATATAAAATTATCAAAAAAAGTATCCGATATTATACGAGCCGAGGCCTTTTTAAAAGGTATAATTTCAGTCCATTTGCTGAAATGATCGGTAATTACTAAAACATATCAATTACGTCTCACTCTCGATGTAGAATACGAATTTAACAAATCTAACGTAAGTATCTCATTTGGATAATTTGATACAATCGGATTTAATCGACCAGCTGGTAACGCGTTTTTACAATTATTAAATTGGCCCATATGGCATGTAGAGACATATTGATCAATAAATTTTTTCATATACGAGAAATAACAAACGTCCCGTATTTTATGATAAGTTTTAAATCGGCCAAAAAGACCTGCAACTGGCTTGTCATGAAATTCTCGTAAGATTTCATTTCTTAAAGAATTTGGAATAAATGCCCGCATTTCACCTAACGACGTTGCGTGTTTCGCATAAAACAAAGAGCTTTCAATTAGACTTAAGTCACGGGACCAATTCTCACATATCGTCGCATTAACAGAGTTATCTTACGGGTTTTCTAAATATCTATAGATATGACCTAATTTTGGATCATTTTTTTTTGTTATTAACTGTTCTCGCGACGTAAGAACTAGATCTCGGATTATTGCACAATTAACTTTTTCTCCCATTATACTTTCAACCGGGTTTCTGGATAAAACATCCGCCACCGCATTTTGAGTTCCAGGTCTATGTTCCCATTTTATATTAAATTCCGCTAATTTGAGTGCCCTTCTGATCATCCTACTTGACAAATTTTTTCCATGAGTTAAACGTGTTAAAGCAGCGTGATCTGTAATAACTTTAATTGGCATCGATCCTAAATATGTTCTGAATTTATTCAGCTCCCACACTACTGCTAAACATTCTCTTTTGGTTGCCGTATAATCCCTCTCAGCGTTGTTCAGAGTACGTGAAGCAAATATAACTGGTCTTTGTTCTTGATTTAGAACTGCTCCCAAACCTATTGAACTTGCATCTGAAAAAAACTCGAAAGGCTTTTTGAACTCCGGCAATTTTAAAACTGGCGCCTTTGTTATGGCCGCCTTGACCACGTCGAATGCCTTCTGAGCATCAATGGACTAGAACAAATTTTTTAATTTTCGTTTAAGAATATAAAGGAGCTCACAAAAATCACCTTAATTTTTAATAAATTTCGCTTACCACTTAGACATACCCAAAAACTTGGATACCTCCTTTGAATTCCGTGGTGGTTTCATCTCGAGTATGGCTCGAATCTTTGTCTCATCTGTTTTGATACCTTCCTTACTAATAATTAATCCAAATACTTCAATTCATCGCACCCAAATTTACATTTATCCTTATTTAATGTCAATCTTGCATCTTGCAATAACGAAAAAACCTCCTTAAATGCTCAACATGCTGAGTGAACGATGGAGACGCAATGATAACGTTATCCATGTAAAATCTCACAAACTTCCCTATCACCGGTTTCAGGATTAAGTCCATTGCTTTCTGAAAATTGGGAGCCGCCACTGATAAGCCAAATGGCATACGCCGAAATGCGTAAGTTCCACTTTTTACTACGAATGCAGTCTTAACAATATCACTGGGGTTTACTGCCATTTGAAAGTATCCATTTCTTAGATCAAGAGATGATATTATATTCGTATAGGGGATATTCGTTATTAAATCATCTATTAACGGTAAGGGATAGCGTGGATACTTCGTGATGGAATTTAGTTTCCTATAGTCAACCGCAAATCTATATGCTTCCGGATTATCCGGTGGTAAACCATCATTTTTCTTACATAATACCAAAGGTGAAGAGTACGGGGATTGAATTGGAACAATGGATCCTTCTCGTAACATTTTCTCTACATGATAATCGAGTATCGTTTGTTTTTGCCGATCATATCTGTAGGGTCTGTAAACTACTGGTGGACTATCTCCCGTATCAATTTCATGGTAAAAAACATGAGTAAGACCTGGTTTGTCTGAGAACAATCCCTTAAAACTATTAAACAAATTTTGTAATTCCTGTTTTTGCTTATCCTAAAACTTTGTCTTAGACAGATCTATTTCAACATTTCCCCCTTCAACTGTTTCAACCACCCTCTTGTGACGTCTATCGCGTCTTTCTGCTAACATAACTCCTATGTTCTTTGACGGCCACGATTAATGGCAAAACTTTTCCAACCCAATACCAAGAAGATAAACAAAGATAATATGTAAATTAGATATACTATAAAAGGATAGAAGCTTTGATGATAGGATATAGCGTGGCAAGCTTAGAGATAGCGTGGCAAGCTTAGATATAGCGCGGCAAGCTTAGAGATAGTAGTGTGGAATTATTCTGATCGATAGCGTGACAAAGCTTAGTGTGAAATCTTGCAGATCAAGAGTTAGCAGTCCGATAGTTTTGGAAAGAATAGAAGCCTAAGATAAAGAAGTTGGAACCTTCGTATATAAAGTTTATAGATATCATTCTCTAGGTAAAGGAAGGAGAACTGAAAAAGGTAATATTAGATATAAGTAATTAGATGAATAGGATTATTAATGATAATTGAGATAAAGGATCTAGTTGCGTGATCTGACTTGAATACGTGGTTTAATTTGGGCGTTGACTCTCACTTTAATTAAAATTGTCAAATTAGAATTTAAGTAATATAAGTTATTCTTAATAAAAGTTGTATTAATTATTATGTCTCATCATTTTGATAATCCCACACCTCTAGCTTACGCGGAACCGGCACGACATGGTCATCACAGGATGGCTATGTCGCACTCTCTACCTGCGAATCCGGAATTTTCAACGATTTTCGATCAAAGTCTAAAACAATCTTTGATCCACTTATGAAATCAACTCCAAGAATACAAGGGTATTCCAAATCCGTCAACACATGAAACAACCATGGTTTTTTGAATTTCCTGATTCGAATATTCAATTCTACAATTCCTATATTTTGACATTTCACCCCTGTGCTGTTATCACCTGAACTCGCGATTTTTTTACTTGCTTATAAAAAAAATATTTTTTATATATTTCCTCCGATATAAATGATTTCTCCGCTGCGGTGTCCCATAGCTCTTTCAAAAATGTGTTATTTAATAAAATAGGAACATATGGAATTTCCACGGGTGCTATACATATCGGAGAAAGTTGATTGGTATATCTACTGCCGAGTTCTTTTGATTATTTTGAAGTTCATTAACTTTCAAAACATTCAATCGTCCCCTTTGCATCCTATCGCCTCAACTGAAATTCTCACTCGAACCCCTATTACTGCGGCCCCTCTATTAAAATTATCATTTCGATCTTCTTTTCGAAATTGGTATCCCTTTTCGTTGAATCTCCGTCCATCGTTCTGAAATCTATTCCTATTCTCGAACCACTTAGTACTTTGACGTCCATTCTCATAATTACCTCTATACTCTTTTCTGCAATTATTTGGTCTACGCCCAACTTCAGAATTTATCCAGTTTAGGGGATTATCATCAACATTAGACATCCTATGCGCGTTTTGACTCCGTCTTTCCACATTATCACTATTCTGTGAACCCCGTTTTAATTTGTAAGAATACCTCTCTTCAAATTTAGCTAAGATTTCCAAAAGTTGTACCGTATTTTGTGGATTTCGGACCTCCACATAGTCCTGGACTTGTGGTTCAAGTCTACCAAAAATGTGATCTACCAAGTCCACCTGCGACATCCTTAGTTCTAAATTTTTGTGGATTTTTAACAAATCGTAAGCAAAATCCGTTGGCTCCTGATTCCTTTCCCTGCTGGGAGGCATAAAACCTCGCTTCTAAATCTTTCTTATTCTTTATAGCGGGGAACGCTTTTGATAATTCTGCTTTTAGCTGCGCGAAATCCGTTTCGGTATCCTGCACTAACACTGATCCGAATATCTGATACTAATCTCGGGCCCTTCCCCGGCGATGATCTTTCAAATAAGCACATGCTAAATCACTAGGTATTTCTTGTAATTTTATTTGATTGTCTATGGCCTCCATGAATTCTGTCATGTTCTCCGACCCGAAAAAGCACCTTTCTGGTAAAATATCAAACCCACTTTAGTTTCCTACCCCAGGGTCATATAAATTAAATCTGTTCGGGCGCCATTGTGATATGGTCGTTCTATGGTTTTTCACAATGTGAAAGAGTTTTATGATACATGGGTGATATGGTCGATCTTTGTCGACAATATCTTTGATTTTCAGCTTGAATTAGAGGTGTGGGATTCTCGAAATGAATAGACATTTTAAAATTCTTAATATGACTTCATTAAGAATATAACTTAAATTTCTAAAAAATTGGATAAACTTATATTAAGTGAGGATAAACCAAACACACAGCTGTAGTTAAACCTAATAGCGTAACTTTGATCACTTATCTAAATAATTATATTATCCGCCTACTTTCAATTCTGATAATATTACAAGTTCTAATATCAAATAATCTGTCCTACCTTGAATCAAGCTAAGGTTCAATCCATTTCAGAGACTTTTAGACAAGCGTGCAATAGTATGCACCTTGTAGTAATGGCTGGAAATCTGGTAATCTTTGATAAGCCGTCAATTTACACTTCTGTCTCTTCTAAACATAATTTTCTCTAAATTGCCATTGCGCTTACTAAATCTTCTGTTCTTTTAAAGGCTATCTTATTTGCATTTACAATTGCATTTCACTTCTTGGGTTTGGGTTGGAAAATATTTGCCATTAATCTTGGCCGTCAAAGAACCCAGAGATTATGTTACAGAAAAGAGACGTGTGAGCCCGTCACAAGGTAACTATAGTTTCACTTTGAAATTCTCTTTTCGATTTTTTAGATTTAATGCCCAGGTATTTTAATTATTGCGTAAGATAAAATGAAAAACAATATTTTGTTGCATTTGTACTATTACTATTTTATTTATTTATTTTTCGTTTTACATATATAAATATAAATAACTGTCATCAGTTTTGTTGGGGTGAAGCGAGTGAACTATTTTTTCTGGCGGAAGGATAACTGGTGCCCCCGCCCACGCGGGGTTTTTCCCTTTCCCCCAATCGCACGCTTTCTTCTTACGGGGTTCATTTTACCCTGACGGTCGCTGTGTGCTTTTGGTCAGACTTGCTGTGTGTTTTTTTCCTTGATCGTTATTTTCTTATTTGAATGTAAAAAAAATGTGCTATCCAGAGATACCTGAGTTGAAGAAATTTTCCCACAAAAGAACAACAAGTGGTAGCAGAGCGTGGTTAGTCTGTGTGACTTTAAGTTGTTTTTTGTGAACGTTTAAAGTTTTTTTACCTACAATAGATAAAAAACGTTTCCCCCGGATTTGAACGGAACGAACTATTTTTTTTTGGGGGAGCTTAAGATGAAAGCTGCCCTTAGCCTTTTTTTAGACTCTGTAATCTTAAATGAAAACCTGAAGCCCTTTTAAACGTAAGGATGACATGGAATGGCAGTCAAAAATTTAGATGCCGTATTTTTATATTAAACTATCGCCCCCGACGAACGCATTGAATTGCGGCGGGAAACAACGCGAAAGGCTGTGGGAGAAAATAAGAGCGACTTTCATGGGCCCGAGGCCAAGACCGGAAAATTGATGCGGGAAAATCCCCCAAAACATTGTCATGAAAACGGCGAAACTTTTGGGGGATTATATTGAAAAGAGCGGGGATACCGACAAGTGTCACCCCCGGGTTTGGGACGTGTCGGAGGGAATTAAGGTTCCTACCATACCGTTAGAGGATTGAGGGAAAAATTCAAAAAGTGCGCGATTTTTTTTAAAAAACTCAAAGAGACAAATCCACGGAGGAAGTTCTTAAAATTTTTTAAGGGGAAGAAGAAACAACTTTCAACTTACCAATTAAAACTCGTATGGAGGGGATTAATGCTGAAGCTTTTTTATTCCAGGAAAAAAATGGAACACAAACGAGACTGTGCTACACCCGTCAAAAAAGCCAATCACCAGGCAAAGGATTGTTACTATAAAAAACAAAAAACCCCGACAAGCCAAAGGAATATAACACAAAGAAACAATTTTCAGCCATCATGTATTTACAGCTTCCCATCGAGAAGAAAAACTAGGGACAATACCGGGATCCGGGATAGTGGTGATCCTGTCATATGGGCTAAAAGAATCTGTGGGGTTTAAAAAATATTATTCCAGTTATGGACATTTATTTACCCGGGATAAGAACACTAAGATGGTGGCCAAGGAACTGGAAACGTTTCAGCAAAAAACTGTGAGTACAAAACCCCTTTTCTACTAATATAACAATTACAAAATGTCAGTTTGTTCCCAATTAAGATGAAATTTATTGTCTAAAAATGTTTAATGGAAAAAGGGTTTTAAGATTAAATCAGAAAATAATTGTGTACTGATATATGATAAAAATGATACGTTAATAACTAAAGCTTTTAAAAAAATAATGGTAGATTAGAAATTAAATTAGAGCCTGTGTAAAATTTCCCTTGAGTGTTATTTTTTGATCAATCTACTAAAAATTATGAAATTTGGAAACAGGTTATTTTCTTTTTTAAACCGTAAAATTGTTTAAAAAAAAAGTTTTATATTGATATTGATAATAAAATAATTTCACATGTGAAACTTGTGATATAAGTAAGGTAACCAAAAAACTCATCATAGTATTGATATAAGTCAAAGCTCAAAAATTTTTTGAGTTGCTCCATGCCCCCCTTTCCAATTAATACCGAATCGTATGGTGGTGAAAAAATTTTTTTAGGGAAATTGTGATGATTTTTTTGGCATGTACTTTGCTTATTTTTTAAAAAATAAATATGAAGTGTTTGATATATTTTAAATTTTAAAAAGCCAAATATAAAAATTTTAAAACTGATAAAATGTTTAAAAAAAGATAAGAACTGATAATGGGTTAGAATTTGTAAATGAACAACCAGATACTTACCTGGCTAATTCAGGAATATTTCATAAAAAAAAACAATTCCATACAGTAGTGAATCAAATGGCAAGGCAAAAAAGAGCCAACCGCGTTCTTCTAGAAAGAGCTAGATTTTTTTATTATTAAAAAGAAAAGTTTCCCTTTTTAAAAAATTTGGGCTGAGGCTATTAATTGTAGTACTCAAGTATCTAATATTACACCACAAAAAGGGGAAAAAAAAAATCCCATTAAAAATTTTGGGACAGGTAATAAACCGAATTTAAATTATCTAAAAAATTTGGTTGTGTGGCCTATTTTCAATTTCCGAAAGTACTGAGAAATAAAGAAGTTCCGGGAAGAGGGAAAATTATGCTAGGATATGCTAGAGAAAGGGGGGGATATCGCGTTTTTTGGATTTTAAAAAAATTAAAAAGTAATTGAGGAGAGATCAGTTAAGTTCAATGAATTTTTAAAAAGGTAGTAATTATTTGGGAGAGATTGAAAATGAAGCAGGGGATATTGACTCGTTTTTTGAAGTCTCCCGAAAGAAAAGGGAAAAACCCAAAAAGAAAATGGGGAAAATTGTCTAATTTTGATATAAATAAGGGTCTGTGAATTGAGAATGATAATTTAACCCCCTTTAGACCACGTCATCGCCTCAGACAGGCAGAATCCAACCCCCCAAAATTGAATTGAATGATGTACAAAAAACAGATCCCTTTTAAAAAAAAGGGCCAAAAATTTAAGCTGATGTCTGTTCATTTAACGAATAATATACCAAAATCTTTTTTTTGAAAAAAAAAATAGTGCTAATTGGCAAAAGGATAAAAGAATTAGATTCGTTAGATAACATAAAGTTTTTGGGGAAAACGTACAAAAAACCCTTTGAAATCAAAGATTAATAAAAAATAAAAGCAATAGGTTTAAAACAAGATGATGCTGGGAAAAATAAAATAAAAAAAGCAAGGCTTGTAGCAGCTGGTTTTAATCAAAAAAAACATAGATAATTCAGAGTCGTTTTTAACCAGTTGTAAATATTGAATCTTTTCGATTTTTAAATTTCACTTGCAGCTAAATTAAAATTAAATGTTAATTTCTTTGATGTAAAAAACATACTTATATTTTGGGGATTTTAGGGGGAGACTTTTATGTATTACCCCCTCCCCGATTAAGGGGAAATTAATTGAGATGACAAAGTTTGTAAATTGAAAAAAAGTATTTTTGGTTTGCCACAGTCTGGTAGAAACTGGTATATGAAAAAAAAAGGTAAATTGAAAATTTTTTTGGGTTTAAAAAAAAATTAGCTTCTGGGAATTGTGTAATAAAACTGATAATCAAAGTATTCTTATATTATGTATGTGTGTAATTTATTTAGCTATTTTTTTAAAAATGATAAAAAGTTTTGAAGATGTGGGAAGATTAAAATGGTTTTTTAAATGGTTGAAACAAAAACCCCAAGTTTTTAGGCATGGAAATTGAAAAAAGGAAAAAAAGGTATTTGTTTATCCCAGGGGAGAGGGTGACTTCATTAATTTTTTTTAGTCAAAAAATAATTTAGAAAATAGTTAAAGTGTCAAAACTCCCTGAAAGGAAAGAAAAAATTTTCCTCTACAAAAAGGAAATTTTTTTGGGTATTACTATGTATCAGGGATTAATTTGGGGAAATTTTCATTTAGCTAATAGAATTCGCCCTGATATTTCCTTTGTAACATCTTATTTATCCCAATTTAATCATAATCCAGAGAAGACATTACAGTTTGGCTAAAAGAGTATTAAGATATTTGATGGGCTCAAAAGATAAAAAAAATTTTTTTAAGGAAAAAAAAATTTGGTATTTTAAATGCTAGTTAGAAAAAGCAGAAAATGGAAAATCATTTTCTGGTGGTGTAGTTTTTCTTAGTAATTCATTAATTTTATGGAAATGTCAAAAAAAAAGTGTTAGTTTATCAACATGTGAAGCGAGTTATTTTCTATTTTGAAATTTGTAAAGATATAATTTGGGCTGTAAATTTGTTAACCGGGAAATTTAAAAAGCGAACAATTTATAAATAATGCTGTAAATTTAAATTCAGATAGTCAAGCAGCAATTCAGTGGACTTATTTCTTCAAATAAATTACGGCATATAAACTTAAGTTTTCATTTTATAAAGGATTTAATTGAAGATACTGTAATTAAATTACAATACATCCAAACAGAATTTTTTTAAATTTCAGATTTTCAGAAAGCCCTGACTTGGGAGGGTTAGAATATTCAAGCAAAAAAATTTTATTACTCTCTTTTATTTTATGTCACTAAAGTTTATTGTTATATTTTTTTGTGTATTGGTTTTGTGTTTTTAAAATTTGATTGTTTGTAAAAAAAATGTATCACCCCGCAGGAGGGTATGTTGGGGGGAAGCGGGGTGAACTATTTTTCTGGAGGAAGGGTAACTTTTGACCCGCCCACCCCGAGGTTTTCTTTTCCCCCTTCAATCCTACCCCATTCCCCTTTTACGGGGCCTTTGCTGAAATTTTGCTGGGGGCTTTTTGGGCGACTTCGTGCGCTGTTTCCGGGGTCGTTATTTTTTATTTAATGTAAAAAGAATGTGCTGTCCAGAGATACCTGAGGGGAAATAATTTCACAAAAGAACAACAAGTTTTTAAAAAAACTTTCAAGTTGATTAACATATTTAAGAGTTTTTTTCCTAGCTTGAATTTCCCCTAATCTTCTTAAACATTTTCAGTTGGCATTGTCTTCCAAAAAGAAAGAATATTATTTGCCTCTAGTATAAAAAATTTTTTACCCCTTAAGAAAAACCCGTATTTAAATTTTCAAAACACTAATGACCCTTTTAGTACAGTCATTCATTATTTACCATTTCTTAAAAGGATTCTAACAATAACGCGAAATTGAAATAAAAAATAGATATTTTAAATTTTATGATTTTGTTTGTAATCATAAAAGGCCCTGATAATTCTGTTTAGTAATGAATGAACCAACCCACAATTTCAAATATTTAATTTAAATTGTTTTAAAATTTAAAAAAAATTTTCATAGAAATAAAGTATGTTAAGTTTACTTAAAGATACACACAATTTTTTTTTTTTTATTGAGGTAACATGTGAAATAAAAAACATATAAAATTTTTCTAATATACTTAAGACTGCTAAGAGAACCATTATTTTTAAAAATTGAATTTGAAAAGAACAAATTTTTTTCTTTTTTCATTTATTGCTATTTTTAAAGGGGGATTAGCAGATACCTTTTGATTAAGATCTTTTTCCCCGAGAATTTGGAAAAAAATTTAATAACCAATAATTAATTATGTGGGAAATTTAAATTTAAAAATACATAAAAAAACGGGATAATTTTTTTTAAAATATTGTATAGCATTCCCCGTATGCTTCTAATAAAGTTAATCAAAATTCATCTATAACAATTTAATAGCAATATTTTTAAAAACTTTAAAAAGGCATGAATAAGAATGTCAAAGTCTATGGTAAAAAAATTTTTCCCTTTAAAAAAGCATTTAATGAAAGGTTTATTTTTACAGAATAATAATAAATGTTGAAAAATGTACATAACATTTTTTTAGTTTCTTCTAGTAGTATAAAACTATTTAAAGCGATAGCAAAATGCGTTACAGAAATAAAAATATGATAAACACAATTTATAAAGTAGATAAGAGTGATTTCAAACAAAAAACAGAAATGTGAAAAATTATTGAATAAGTAGTAAGGTTGTATAATATTGAGTATTTTCAATGTTATTAAGATATAAGTTTAGTAAAAAAATTTGAGATTTTTTTTTTTTGTGATATTGTGGCCTTTGTCAAAAAGTTTTGAGTTATCTTAGAAATTTCAAATTATTCTAGAAAAAAATGTTTTATTGTTCTGTTTAGCCTCAAAATATTAAGATATTTGAAAAAACAAACAAACAAGTATAATAATAATAATATATTTATGCTTTATTAACTTATATTTAGAAACTTTAAAAGTAAACTTTACAAATTCAGAGTATTGTGATTGTGTTTCTAGTTTTTTTAAGAAAAACCTTAGAATTTTTGAAAGCTTACTTTAGGTGGAGATATTTTAATAATTTGGAATAAGTGATCTCTGGAAGTCAAGCTACATTTTGTTCCAGAAATGAAACTATGACTTCTATATAAGGAATAAGAGAATTAAACAAAATATGTTTGTATTAAATCAGAAATATTTCATAATTCAGTCAGAAAATTTGAAAACATGATGAAATGCAATTTTTTGAGAGTTTGGGAAAAAAATTAAAAAGCTTAAGATTATATATTATTTTAATTTTCTAAATATTTCATAGAAAAAATTTACAGTTTGTAATAATAAATAGAAAACTTTAAAAAGTTTGAAAATTTAGATTGGATTAAAAAAGAATTTAGTTATTTTTTAATCCAAAATTTATAACTTTATTTTCAAGCATTCACAGAAATTCCTTCCACACTGCTACAGAGAAATAAATTACATGACTCGAAATCGGAAATCGTCCCTCGGGAAGACCCGAGGCTTTGTGCAAGCATCGAAGTTGCAAAAGAAATGGTCTCAACTTTTCCTAATGTAGAGATACTTTTAAAAATATTTTTAACTATACCGATATAAAATGCATCAGGTCTGAGATCTTTCTCAGTTTTAACCCGGCACTTAACGCGCTGGGTATGTCATAACCACCGTCTACCTTTTTTCAAAACACTCCTTCTAAATCTTTTTTGGAAAATTGATAGTTTCTCTTGTAGCTGACCTTAAGATCATATCCTTTGAGGGACCTTAGCTTGTAGGCGAATTCTAAATATATATTTTTGATACCGTCCCTTCGGGTATGCCATACCTTGCGCGTGAATCACCGTTACAGTTATGGATGCATGAGCACGTTTTAAATCTTCTTTATGCTATAGTGTATTATTGTAGTTATGATGAAGAAATGTGACATTTAAGTAATTTAATAGATAGAATATTCAACAGAGAGAGATATATATAGTACAACATTATTTTCGGATGAAGAAATTCTGATCGTGATTATGATGAGGAAGAAACAAATGATGAAGAGTGTAACAGCAAGTATGATTCTTCCACTGAAATCGATCCAGATTTAGAATAGGGAGACACAGTTGGAAATAAATGTTTTATTTGTATAGACACTTATAAATATTTGGGAAGAATGCGACTTTAAAGGAGACAACTGGTACACATCTTATCCATTTTCAGATGAACTTTTAGAAAAAAAAACAACCTATTGCTGGAACAATAAGAGAAAATGAAAAAGAAATTCCAAAATAACATATAGATGGTATACAGCTTGTGAAACCGCCCCTCTAAGGTGACCGTTTCTTTGATTATCCGCGTGAGCTAGAGGTGTAGGGTTGTGACATAGCCATCCTGTGATGACTAGGACATTCCGGATCCGCGTAAGCTAGAGGTGTGGGATTATCAAAATGATGAGACATAGTAGTTCTTAATAAAACTTTTATTAAGAATAACTTATATTACTTAATTCTAATTTGACAACTTTATTTAAAGTTGAGAGTTAACACCCAATTAAACCTTGTATTTAAGTCAGATCACGCAACTAGATCCTTTATCTTAATTATAATAAATAAACCGATTCATCTAACTACCTATGTCAAATATTACCTTCTGCAGATCTCCTTCCTTCAACTGTTGAGAGAATTCTATAATGTAATTGACTAAGCGAAGTTTCCAACTTTTATATTGAATTTCTATTCCTACCAAAGCTATCGGACTGCTAACTCTTGATCTGAAAGATTCCACACTCAGCTATTCGACTTGCGCCCCCCGATCAGAATGATTCCACACTAAATATCTTTTAATTGCCGCGTTTAATCTTTATAAAGCTTCACCCTTTTTAAAGTATATCTCTTTTTCTATTTGATCCGTTTCCTTTTTTGGTATTGGGGGGGTTTTGCCATTAATTTTTCGCAAAGAACATAGGAGTTATGTTAGCGAAGGAGAGAGCCCAAACCCCCCAAGAAAAAAAATGATTTACAAGGGGTTCTCAATCCCTTAAAAAATTACTTTCTAAATCTCTTTTTTAAATTTTTTTCGCTTTCAGTTTTATTTAAATTTTAATCTTAAATCCTCATTTTAATTTTTTAAAATTTCCAATATTTATCTTGACTTTAATTTTCATTACTATCTTAGAATTAAATTTAATATTAAATTTTAAAATTTAAACTGTGACAAAAAATTTTTACCCCAATAACTGGGCCCAACATTAATAATTACTGTTTAATTTTTTCCACCCCATTTTTAACATCCAATTACTTAAAATAACTATACATTTAAATTTTTCTAAAAATATTCTGGGTCCCAGCCCCAAATTTTTGCATCTAACACTGCATATGGAGCGGGAACTTCCCCCCTTTCTTGTTAAGTTATAATTTTCATAATTTTCAGGATTTTCGGGGTCAGTCTCCTGAAATGAAAATTTTGGTCTCTTTTTTATAATATCAATCAATTTCACAATTATTCATTATATATTATTTGTATACCCTAAATTTTCATCTCCACCCCCACATCTTTTCCCAAAAAATGACCGGCACCCGATTTTTTTTTGGGCCCACTACGCCGGTTTCCCCAACCCAGATGCCTCAAAAACGTAACAATACAACAACATATATATATATATAATTTTAAACAATTACAAACATTTTTCAATAAACTATTAAACAAATAAAAGAATTTTCGATCTCACAATCACCCAAGCAAAACAAAGGGATTACAAAGTTTTTCCAAAAAAAAATTTTTAACAATAAAAGTTCCAAAATTAAATAAAACTATTGTAGTGTTTGACTTGGCTTATAACTTTAAGCACCCCCCCAATTTCCTTCTTGCAAAATTCTTCCGCCCACTTTTTGGGAAGATCAAAAAAAATGAAACAATACAACCGGGTTTTTTATATCTGTTCTCCAACCATAACACCCAACGATGGGTGCTACCACCTTCTTTCCTGGTTTGTTTTTTGGCTTGTTGTAGGGCTTGAAACCCTTGTCGCCCTTTTCCTTTGATTTCCCCTTTGTCCCTTTTGGCTGGTCGGGGTTCTTTTTTGTTCCCTCCGTCGTGGCCTTAAGTTGTAGTTTTTTTCATAGGAACTTCATTTTTCTCTTCGCTTTTTTTTTTCTATCTCTGTAGTACTGGATGAAAAGTTCTTTTCTTACTATTATTGGTTCCCTTTCTCTGCCACTTTCGTGGTCCACCCCCCGACCCCCCTGATCTTTAATCCCCCTATTATTCCTTATCCTTTGTTTTTTATTTTCATTCCCAAATGAATGGGAAGGATCTGACCAGTGATTTTTTTTTTATGGGTCCTTTTGTATTTTATATTGATTTGATTGGTTACCAACCCTTTTTTCCTCTAACACGTTTCCCGCAGATTTTTTTTTCCCAATTGTGACTAAATTTAATTTTTGATGACTTTTTTCCGAAGTACAGTTTCCCTACGATCTTAATTTTTATTTGGGATACCTGTTCCAAATTACCTCGTCACATTTCCCTATGACGAAATATTTTTATTTGACTACTTTAAACGTTAATCTTTTCCTGATTTCCATATTACAATATTATTGTTTTTTTTAACTTCTATTACCCTATACCCCCAAAATTTTGTTTAAATTTAGCACATACCTTGTTCTTTTTGAACTTGGGTGTGTTTCTAAAGCCCCCAATCATTTACCTTTTTTTTTATGTCTTTTCTACGTTATTATAATATTTTTCCCAATTTTTCCTGTTTAATTTTCGTACTTAGTCTAGTTTCCCCTGAAAGCTCTTTTCAATATTTTGAATTTTGAACTTTCCGATATCATAACTAGTTTTGAAATGGTGTAATCAATTTTTAAAAAATAATTGGCGGGTGATTTTCCCGTTGTTTCATTCACCGCTGAATAGCGTAAGCAAACCAGTAAAATTGATCCCGTATCGTGTTGATCATTAACATAATTTGCAATCATTTGCACTATATCTCGATTAATTTTTCAGTCCGATTTGCTTGTTCATAGAAAAAGTCAATCCTTATGCCTAATCTTTTTACTTAAGTGCCAAAAATTTTGGGTTAAATTAAAACCCTTATCACTTATTAATTTTTTGGGGTCCATAACGCGATATAAAGTTATCAAAAAAAAGTCCGCTATTATACGAGATGAGGCCTTTTAAGAGGTATAATTTCAGCCCATTTTGAAATGATCGGTTATTACTAAAATATAGGGTTACGTCTTTTCTATATAGGGTTCCCAAAAATCTAACGTCACTATCTCTTCGGATAATTCGATATAATTGATTTAATGACCAGCTGGTAACCCTTTTTTTAGTTATTAACTTGGGACATATGGCATGGAGACATATTGATCAATGAATTTTCATGTAGGGAAATAACAAACGTCCCCTTTTTTTTTATACGTTTTTAAAACTGCCTGGTCCCGCAATTGGTTGTCTGAAATTCTCTCTTTTTTTCATTCCTTAAAGATTTTGGAATGTATACCGCTTTCACCTAATGACGTTGCGGGTTTTGCATAAAATAATAATTTTTAATTAAACGGAAATCGGGGGCCAATTCTCACATATCGTTGCATTAACCGAGTTATTTCCGGTTTTTTAAATATCTATAGATATGACCACCCCGGGGCATTTTTTTGTTCTGTTATTAATTGTTCCCCGGGAAATAAGTACCAAATCCTTTATTATGGCACAATTTTTTTCTCCCAAATTTTATTTTTTTACATGCTTTTGGAAAACTTTTTGCCACCATGTTTAACTTCATTTCTGACCCATTAACGTAATTTCCCCTTTTTTTACCTTATTATCTTCAACCAGTGAATTTTAATTTTAACGATTTCTGATCAAAATCAATACGATTCTTTACCCACTTATGAAAAGATACCTAGAATACATGGGTATTCTAAATCTTTTACCATGAAATGACCCAATTTTTTAATTGTCTGATGCGAATATTCAACCCACAATCCCCATGTTTTGGGCCTTTCGCACCCCTTTTTTATTACCCGGGTCTGATTTTTATTTGCAAAAAAATATTTTCTATATACTTCTTCCGAAAATGATTTATCGCCCGGGGTCCCCAAAACGCTTTTAAAAAATTTTTATTTAATAAAATAGGGAAAGTGTAAGTTCTACGGGTGATTAAAATTTCGGAAAAGCAATTGTCTCTTGTGACACCTCTTTAGTTGATCTTTTTAACCTTTCAATATTTAATCGTCCCCCTTTGGGCCTATCGCCTCGATTGAAATTTTCACTGAACCCCTTTTTTACGGGCCCCTTATTAAAATTATCATTTCCTCATTTCGAAATGAGTAACCCTGTTTTTTAATCTCTGATCATTATTCTGAAACCTATTCCTCTCAACCCTCTATTACTTTGACGGCTATTCTCGTAAAAAAACATTTCTACTGTATTTGGGCTACGTCCTATTTCAAAATTTCCCCCAGTTTCTACCATTAGCATTAAAATTAGGCATCCCATGCGCATTTTGACCTCGTCTTTCTATATTATCGTTCTGATGACCCCTTTTTTAAATTTTCAAGAATATCTCTTTGAATTTAGCCAAGATTCCAACAGTTTAAAAGTGTTTGTGGATTTCTCACTTCCCCTAACTTGATCTTGGGGTTTGGTCGAACTAAAAATGTCCACTAACCTGCTTGGGGCATTTAATTTAAACTTCTTCTATTTTTAATAATTGAAAAAAAATCAGATGGTTCCCGATTTTCCCCGTTGGGCGCGTAGAATTGGTTTGCAATTTTTTCTTATTTTTGACCGAGGGAAAAACCTCGCAAATTTAGTTGGCGGAAAATCCGTGGCTGTATTTTGCACTAACAACGATCCCAAAAATCGAATACCCAAACTTGAGCCCTTCCCCGAGATGACTTTTTTAAAGCACGACAGAATTGGGATTTCAAGTAACTGTATGTTATTCTCAAAAATTCGATAAACTCTGCAATGTTCTCTGACCCGAAAAGGGGACATTTCAGGTAGAACGTTTATCCACCTCATTACCTAACCCAGAATTATAAAAGTTCCCTTATTTCAATAGCCATCCTGTGATGACTGGGGTTCCGATCCCTAAGCTAGAGGGTGGGATTATCAAATGATGAGACATAGTATTTTAATACAACTTTTATTAAGAATAACTTATATTATTTTAAATTTTAATTTGACAACTTTATTTAAAGTGGGGTTAACACCCAATTTAAAACCTTGTATTTAAGTCAGATCACGCAACTAGATCCTTTATCTTAATTATAATAAATAAACCGATTCATCTAACTACCTATGTCAAATATTACCTTCTGCAGATCTCCTTCCTTCAACTGTTGAGAGAATTCTATAATGTAATTGACTAAGCGAAGTTTCCAACTTCTTTATATTGAATTTCTATTCCTACCAAAGCTATCGGACTGCTAACTCTTGATCTGAAAGATTCCACACTCAGCTATCTCTAGACTTGCCGCGCTCTCGATCAGAATGATTCCACACTTAACTATCTCTAAGCTTGCCGCGCTATATCTTATCATCAAAGCTTCTATCCTTTTAAAGTATATCTCATTTACATATTTGATCCGTTTCTCTTCTTGGTATTGGGTTGGAAAGGTTTTGCCATTAATCGTGGCCGTCAAAGAACATAGGAGTTATGTTAGCAGAAGGACGCGAGAGACGTCACAGGGTTTACAAAAGGAATAGACATTTTTAAATTCTTAATACAACTTTATTAAGAATGAAATTTAAGTGTCTAACAATTTAGATAACATTATTTATGCTAGAATCTACTATTTACAAACATACAGTAGTAGTTAAGCCGAACCGCGTAACTTGGACCACTATCAATACTTAAATCGCCTAATCTCACTTCTAAAAATATTACAAGTCCTAATAACAAATAATCAATCCTACCTTAATCCAATTCTAATTTCAATTTTATGAAGAGGCGTATGGGCGAGCGTGCAATGGTATGCACCTTGACCTAAGGGCTTAATCTTCAAGATAACTTCACAATTGGCTGTCAATTCACGCTTGTATCACTTTTACACATAACATTCTCCAAATTGTCATACGACTTACTGAAACTTCTCTTATTTAAAAGCTATCTTATTTACATTTCCTCTTCACATTTCGCTTCTTGGGTTTTGGTTGGAAAAGAGTTGCCATTAATCTTGGCCCCCAAAGAACCCAGAGGTCGTGTTAAAGAAAAGACGCGTGAGCCCGTCACAAGCCCTTCAATGAAATAACTTCATTCAAAGATATTTTTCCTCTTAAAAAACAGCCAACCGAGATAATAGAAATTTTAGTGAAAAATGATCTTATTCCACGTTTTCCCAATTTCGCTCTAGTACTAAGAATTTTTTTAAGCTTACCTGTTTCTGAAGATTCCGGTGAAAAAGTTTCAGTAAACTAAAAATCATTAAAAATTACTTGAGAAATAACATGACACAAAAAAGGCTTTCAGATTTATCCATAATCTCAATTGAATCCAAAATCTCAGAAAAAAAAAATAATTTAATCGAAACTATTAACAAATTTGCTTCTCAGAAAACCAGAAAAGTTATTTTATAGTTACAGTAAAATCCGGCGCGTATAACGTGACTTTACACATATTCGCCATATAGCACGCACACCTTTTTTTACGAAGAAACCTGAAATGCATGTGCGCAATGATCTTATGTTTTGAAATCCTTTATTCGAGTATTATTCCAAACTTTAGTAAAAAAATAGTGCACTTTCAGAATTACAACCGTTTAAGTTCAAAAGGAATGTTATTTCTTTCACAGGAACAGTATTTCGATATGTAAAAGTCTGATCATTTTCTATGCTCAACTTTTTGTATTTTTAAAGCTCTCATTTTTATACCTGGCGTATAACGCACACCCGTAAATTTCGATCTTATTTTTTGAGTTAAAAGTGCACGGTATACACCGGATTTTACGGTATAGTTTATTACTTAGTCTTATTAAAAGGACTAATTTATATTTTTCGTTTCACGAGATTTGTGCCTTAGTATTTATTGTTATTAGATTGTATTTTTTGAGTAAATTCTGTTATTTTGCATTAATAATTATAAAATGTTCATTTTTATTTTAAAGGTTATATATTTGTTAGAGAGAGAGAGTTTATTATTTTGTTAAAGTATTTTGTCGCTATTATAACTCATTGCCTAGCCAAAAAATGAAGTTTTGCACTTCAAATTTTATTTGAGTAATTATTAATGTGTTTTACTTTTTATTCTTATATAAGTACATGAGTTTTTAATGTCAACGTTATATATATAAGTATTAGTCAAAACATGAAAAGTTCACTTGGGGGCAGCATATTAGGTGTTTGCACGAGGGCGGCCGATACCCTAAGATTTACTGTTTTGTTTGTCTCCCCATTCAAATCATTTCCCCTTATTTTTACAGCTACCATGTCTTCGTGCTGGGGAAGGGGGGCGATTCATTCGTAGTAACTGGTTCCAGTCTATTTTACAACTTTCCCATGTAATTGGAATTTTCTTCCAACAACTCCCATCTTTTATTGCTACCGCCATAAGGGGTAACTTCTAAAAGGGATGCTCTGTCCATCTCTCTTGGTGACTCGTCGGGCCCAACCGTGACTAACAATATAGTACAAATAGTTTTAATACTTGACGGAAACAGTAAATACAGGTGTCAGTTCTCAGCGTGCGAAACGCCATCTGTATAATTAAGAGAAGTAGGGGTGTATTGTTGTGTCTTCAAATAAGAATATGTGAACTGTGTTTGCGCCCCCCAACCCGCGCATGCCCAGTAATTTGATATGAATGTAAAAGTGTTGTGAGTAAAAATAAAGCCAGTCCATGAGTGTCGTGATTGTGTCATGAGAATATTGAAGGGGTAATTTAAACTTTTCGATAAAAGATAACCATAAATGTG
>BMAV01016892.1:0-32130 GCA_019973955.1 Trichonephila inaurata madagascariensis
AAGACAATGCCTCTCAAACTTTGAATACTTGCGACCCAATTTTCAATCATAATTTTCATCGCCCCCCATACAATAACAATGTATTGTATGCAATAATAATGTACTTTGATGTTAAAACTACAATACGATCTTAATTATAAACTACTAAAATTATCAAAATAATTATTAAGTTTTGTATACGTTACTTTCAAGTAATAGGTATTTTAAGTAAGTTATTTTTCAGTAATAGAGATATTTTAAGTAAATTATATATATATGTATATATGTACTTTCAAGTAGTAAGAAAAGTATTATGTTGCTTTTCTTTTCTAATATTTAAATTGGAACAGATAACAATTTAAATGCAACGTGTATTTTTATTATGTCAGAATGTAATTTGTTTTGCATCCTTTAAGTAAATTTTTATAATTTTTTAAAAAAATCTTTTATTCTCGACTTTTTGAGAGGCTCGCGCCCCCTCGTAGGGTTATCTCGTCCCTTTAATGGGGCTCCCACAGTTTGAGAAACACTGATGTAAAATATTAAATACATACGTTCAAAAGTATTAGTTTATAGTTAAGTCAATGGAATACATTCTGAAATTCCCATAACTTTTCAATAGTGAATGAACTGTATTTGCTGGTGTCTACAAAGAACGAAGAAAACAGAAGAGAGAGAAGATAGATCTGTGTGCACAAGAGAGAGGATGTGACACGAAATTCGAGCGAGCCCCAGCCCATTGTGATGCTCGAAATGCATGAGTGGACGTTTTCCACTTGATCTTCCGGCTCTTCCTTCCGCTGCCGCCCCTCATGCCCGAGTTCCGGTCATCTTGCTCTTCTCCACCCTTTTTCCATTGAGGTTGCTGAAAGGGGTAGAGGAACTAATGGGAAAAAGATGAGCCCATGTTTAAAGGAAAATCTAACTAATCTTGACCAGAAATAAATAATTTTGCATTTTTGATAGAATCGACTATAAATAACGATTCCTTGGTTTTTGCTATGTGGTAATTTACTGTTAAACTGTAATAATAATAAAAATTATAGAAATTATTGGCTTTGCTAAAATTTCTGGAATGAACTGTTCTAGAATTTTAAGATATTTTATGGAGTGGACTATACATTTTTGAGTTGTTAACAAACACGAATAAGCTAAAATCTCAATGGACTAAATTCACCTGACGTCATAGTCACATGATATATATAATTTCAATCACGAATTTCCAACCAATCAGTTCATAAACTTATAGGACGTCATAGTCACATGATTAATGCATCCCGCACTTTCAATGTATCATTTCATACGCTTCACTGTTGCCAACTTTTGTGTTTTGCAGAAACATTCTTTCAAAAAGTACATATTTGTGAACAAAAATAACGAATATAGGTAAGCAAAATGTAAATTGATATGAAATACTCGTATAATATAAGAAATTTTAATTTCGAAATTTTTTTGAAGAATCTAAATGCTTGAACATCTTAAGCAGGTTATTAAATTTGAAGTTTTATTTAAAATTCACAAGTAGAACAAGTACAAGTTGAATGTCAGTTTAGAATTCAATGGAGAACATGGGATTTCTTTTATCATGTGATCATTAGGAATTTAGCTCAGTCAGTAAATATTTTGGAGACAGAAAAAAAATTACAAAATTAGGAAATCAGCTCTTTCAGTTCTTACTATTAGCTCACACTCTCTATATATTTATTTATTTATTTATTTTGGTGTAATTTTCAATCGTTAATAAAATACATTTTAAAGCGCTCACTTGAGCTGCAATTTTAGATACATGATTATTTTGGATGACAATAAAGTAATTTAATTATAATTAATAAAAATTGATTAAAACTAATTATTCAAAGAATTACAAATACAGCCACGTTGGCATCAGTTTTGGCGACTTGTGTTAAAACATGAAAAGGTTTTTTCTCACATTTTAAGGCGCTCGTTTGAGCTGCAATTTTCTATACACTATTGTTTTGGGTAAAAATACGAAATTTAATTATAATTTATTATAATTAGTTAACTGAAACTAATTATTCAAGGAATTATAGATACAACCACGTTGGTTTCATTTTTAGCGACTTGGGTCAAAACTTTAAGCAAAAAAAATTCTCACGTTTTAAAGCATTCAGTTGAACTGAAATTTTATAAACACGATTGTTTTGAATGACAATACGATACTTTGATGATAATTAATAAAAATTAAGTGCACCACTTATATATATATATATAATGTTGTGATTCTTTAAAATGTAGATACATATTTATATTAATTGTAACTATTTAATAAGGGTAGCTAAAATATAAAAAATTTCTTTGTTGATCTAAGTAGATCATAAACTGGTTGCCAGCGAATCATGAGTTTGAGCCCTAATTTCACTGAAGACCTGCTGTGTAGAGGGCTGAGGCTCATTAAATCTGACGTAGCTATGTCTTCTCGAGTGTGTAGATTGCCAGCTCAAGTGTCCTCCTCATCACTTGATCGTGATATAAATTTACGAGGTCTTTTGCCAATAGCTCTCGTGCTGCTTTGTAATGTGGCGTTACTCTCACTCTCATTCATTCTAATTGAGTCAAACATAAAAATATTGGAGCCAATCTGAGCAACTGTTCTGGAATCGTGGGTGGAAAATATCATTCTGAATTATAAAATAGCAAAGATTGACTTAATTGACAGTTGTTTTTGTTATTAAAAAACTGGAATTTGAAGGGAAGTTTACTTTAATCCAAATTATGTTTAATGTAAACACTTTATTTTTTATACTTTTTTGATTGTTAGGGAAAATAAGCTGCAAAATATAATTAATTACTAAGCAGAAGTGAGTGTGAGTGTTTATTAACGTCGCACTACAAAGCAACACCAGGGCCGGCTCTAGCAGTTTTGCCGCCCCGGACAAAAATTGAAAATGCCGCCCTTTCTCCAAAACAAAAAGAAATAATAAAAATGATAAATTGTTCAAATAAATACGCACCTATAAAACTTGAATAAGCGAAAGCGAAGAAAAAGGCAGCGCATAACAATATGCGTATATCAGTGGCGCACACAAGGGTGTCCTAGGGTCCGGACCCCTACCCCCAAAGCCTCTGATTTTTCCCCATTGATTATAATTCTAAGTATATAGCACGTAAAAATTAATTAAATATTTATTATTAATGATTAATTTTATTAATTAATGCTAATTATTTATTCAATAATTAGTTTTTTACTGTTTTTTGTTCCCGAAAATCGACAAAAACAAAAGGAATATGATAGAAAAATGGTGGACTTTCGATTCTGGAACCCCAGCTGGAAACATTTCTGTGTGCGCTACTGGCGTATATATATATATATATATATATATATATATTGTTTTGAGTCTTAAAAATTCAAAATGATTCGGAATCAAAGACATAACTACCTGTTATTATTTCAAACGATTAAAATGAAAGAGAAGGAATCATCCATTTCAGCAGGCCACATTCTTCGAAAAGTAGTCTACTGTTGATGGGGATCACTAGTGTTTATTTTAACTTACAGTAACTACAATCAAGACTAAAATAAAACATCTGTGGCTCTCTATCTACCAAAACCTCTTATTAGCCCTGTCCCTTTTGGATAGCTGACACCGGACATCTTATGGGTGAAAGGAATGTCCGTTGTGACCTCACTACTGGATGGGGGTGAAAATTACTAGTAACAGAGATGTGTAAACATATTAAATTTCATAATTTAACATATATTTACGCCTTGTTCGCTTCAAATTTAAACATAAAAAAAACTGTCATTAAACATACAGAGTACAAAATAAGGAAATAAGGTACATTAAATGAAATACCCAATTCACACCCAATAATATTTCAGAAAATACATCGAATTTTTTTGTAACAGAAAAAAATATTTTTCAAATTTGATCCAAATGCTACCCTTAAAATCTGCTGCCCCGGGCAGGGGTCCGGTTTATCCAGCCCTAGAGCCACCCCTGGCAACACGAGGGCTATTGGTGTCGTACCTCGAAGTTTTGAAACCACAGTCAAGTTGCTAAGTCGACACCTTAATGGGGGTCCCATTTTCTAAACTTCAAAACAACGCCAGGGCGAGGATTCATTGCGTCTCAACAACTCTACACAATAGGATTTTAACGGCAACGAGAACAAATTTTATAGAAATAATTTATGCCAATAAAGAATGGTACAGTTTCCTATGTTCTTCAATGGCACATTTGATTAAGTCACCTCAAGCAAACGCGCAAGTTATTCAAGAACTTCTTCAAAAATGTGGATAAAATTATTAATTTAAAACCTCCAGCCATTAATTTGACGTAACGGAACGTCACCACACTACTCGTTGAAGTAATGACATCAAAGGCGCTACTAACTTTACCGTCATCTCGCCACAATCTGCGGCCGATCCGGCTTTTGCGGGATGGAGCAATCTCGTTCGGACTTTTCCGGATTACCGAATCCACCCTATGAATGTCAAACGACTTTTCTAGGGGGGTCTCTGGGGGTGGACTGCCCCTCCCCCTTCCTTTCCATTTTCAAACAAACACGGGAGTCACCCACGACTGATGCAGACATCAACTCAACCAGGGAAGCCCTCGGGAGTCATCTTGTCAAAGCGAGACCCCGACAGCTGGGTACAAACCCCCCAACTCGCCTGTCATTTAGCTCGTAAGCTCCTGCTCTCCCCCGACTAACTACCATGTATCAACTCTCCTCTCCAGATCCCCTTTCGAGACCCAAAGCAGATTGTGTGATTGATTTCGAGAATCCTCGGAACGGGATGTTCCGCAGAAAGGGTAGCACTTCGTTAACTGGTAATTGAAATATGGACTTTGCAAAATGGACCGGCCGGGAAAACTGGATCATCCAGGGCGGCAACGCGTGTAAGGATGTCCTAAAACTAGCATTTTCCATTAGGTGAGAATGTAACGTTTAGCAAAGGCAACCGGCAAATGTACATTCCAATGTCTAATTGTCGATTGAATAACGGTTCGAGTATAAAGCTTCACGCTATCGGTTCAGAAACAAGAAGAAGGGGGAGGGGGAGGAGTTTAATTTACAAATTATAATTATGGTTTTGAATTTTAATACAAACATCACATTTTTTAATCCAACACTTATTTATCTGGTTCTGAAAAACCACGGAAAATCAAATTGTAACCTTTCTTAACTTTTTTTTCCCCACATGGCTGATTTACTTTAACTAAGGTTTCTGATTTTTTGGTTGTTTCCCCTTTCTGGGAATTTCCGGGGAATCTCAGGAATGTAACCGTCATTTCGAGGATTCCTGTAATTTAATTTAAAAATTATTAATGATGGCTTTAAACTTTAATATAAAGCCCATTTTTTTTTTTTAAACCTTTATACACGGTTTTGAAAACTCACGGATGAATATATAGAGTAATCTTTCTTTTCTTTTTTTCTCCATGGTTGATATTACATGGAATGTAACGGTCATTCTCGGGATAACCAGAGTTTACTTTACAAATTATGAATGATGGTTTTGAATTTTAATACAAAGAACAACTTTTTTCTTTCAACACTTTTTACACGGTTTTGAAAAACCATGAAGGAGATTAAATAGTAACCTTTTTTTACATGGCTGATTTACTCTGTAACGTCGTCAGTAGTTAGCAAACAAGAAAATTTGTCACAGCCTCATTTTAAAATTAAAACAGTATTTAATAGCTTCATATGTTACTAAAAAGTCCAATAAATATGCAAAGCCGGGCGGACAGTCTTTTCCACGGAGTTCAATCCCTTTTCCGAAAGGCACTCGCTATTCCCTTTTCTTTTCAGGGCTCCTATCCAGTTTGTCTCCTTCCAGGGCTCTATCTCCCTGTTTCCATCCAGGGCTCCATCTCTCTGTTTCCATCCAGGGCTCCGTCCAAGTTTTTTCCTCTCCGTCCCCTTCTCTCCTCAAAATCAACCCCTTTTAAACACCAGGAGTGGGTCCACAACACGCCCCTCGTCTTCCTCATTGGCAGGCCAAAAAAAAGGTCTGCCCTCATCCCCGGGCCATATTCGTCTCCCATTTGTGCGGCAAACACAAACACATTCCTCGTCTGTCTGGAATCTAAGGGCGCCATAATTCTCATCCAACTTCTGAAACTCCTATTCATCACACCACCTGGGCCTTATAGCCCCATTCCCTAGTCACCGACTTTCATACAGGCTTCGCCTATACGTCAACCTATTGTCACCGGCACTCTTTAGTTATTGTAAATTCCAGACTCGATGTCTGCGTTTGTCCGAGGCCAGACAATACACAATGACCCCATAGCCACGTGCTCTTGTCACCCAACGTCTGTTTGGGGCCATAAAACTTCAGATGAATAGATGGGTGAGGTTCACCCAATCGAAGACGTCACAACTCCAACTAGAGTTTCTGATTTCCCGGTTTTTTTCTCCACAACGGGAATTTTCGAGAAATTCCAGGGATAAAACAGTCATTTCCGAGATTCCCGGAAATGCATCAGAATTTTGAAAAATCTAAAAGCCAGTTATTTTTAGCTGATATCAATAACTATATTATACAAGGATACACATAAATTCCAAAATTTGTACCTATTTATGTATTGAGCTAAGAAATACGCAAATAAGATATGTCAATTATTCATTTTTAAATTATGGCTTTAGAAAACCTAAGAATCTATGCTTTTTATCACTCAGCCAAGTTCTTAGCTTTGTTTTATTAACACAACCATACAGCAGAGAAAATTCACTCTCAGATTCAACTGATGTTTTTAGGAATTGAATTTCTTTTTAATCCTCTCACACTTTCATTATATTTGATGATCTATTTTCTGTTGAGTCAAAAATAAGTACATTTTGTACGTCACTGTCTTGTCGAAGCTAAAACTCTTTGTAACAGAAAAAGTAAGACCTTTGTCTTTGAATGAATCGCTTGTTCCGATTTTTCGTCCAACATTGAAGATTTCTTTACCAAATTTTCCATGCTCTTTTCTGAATGCGAAGACCTGAAGAGTGATTCTTCGCAAAAAAGGCCGTGTCATTATTATTTTAGCTCGTCTAATCCAACAGTTTTTATTTGGTAAACATGAAATATTTTCAGCAACTGTAGAAGCTTCCTACTTTCTCTCGAAATTTAGATATTACATTAATCCAACTAAACTAACATTGAGTCTCTCACAATTTTTTTTGAATAGAAAACATTTCATATACTTTGCATGTACCGAGTTTTATTCGATCAGTTTCCGAAAGGGGAAACTAAATACTCCTTCGGCAGTTAGCAAGATCGTGTTTCGAATGCATAATTTAGGCAAACTTTTACTGGCATCAAGCCTGTCCAGGGCTGGTTTATCCATTGGGCGCTTGGGATGGACACTCAGGGACCTGGGGCCGGGAAGTACCCGAATATAAGCTGGACTTAACCAGATCTTCTGGTCGTAAATTTCGCTCCTCCAGTGCCAAGGGGGCCTGTAGATCTTTTGCACTCAGGGCCCAAAATAAGCTTAAATCGGCACTGAGTTGCCACAATTGTAGTCAGTTTCAAATTCTAAGTTAGCCATAATTTGAAATTGCTCATTTTATTCAAAAAAATTTTTCTTTCCCCGGGAATACAAAAAAATAAAAATCTTACAATTTAACCCCGGAAGAAACCCTCACTCACAAACATGATTTGGGTACAGCCTTATGTGATCTTGGTTGGCAAATATATTTACTACCAAATATAATGTTCAATTCATGATGACTTGACTAATGAAACCAGTTTCAAACGAGACAATTTTGAGTCACTCTGCTCGTTTTCTGTCACCATTCCTCTAATGTGTAGAGAAAAGAGACTTCATTTCACACTCGGACACAAAGTTGACTGAAAAGGGATTGCCGAACTCATAGCTACAATGATTGAGTCCGAAGAAGAAATAAAAATCTTTCGAAATTTTCAATACACCAGTAGCCGGGTGTGAAGAGCGTAGCTTCCACAATATCCTTTTAGTTGAGTCAACTAAAGGAGAGGAGATTGTAGCTTTTTGAGAGATTAAGGAGGTGGCACAGAAGGAAGCGCCATTGGACTACGTGTAGATGTCCACACTATTTTTATTCAAAACTGCCTCCCGTCTGTCTGTTTCTTCTATTATGTGTGGCACAAATAGACTCGAGTGAAAAGGTCCCAAGAGGAAACTTGGATGGCTTCTTCAATCCCCTTCTTCTTGATATGCAACATTCTAGATATGTGCATATCTCATTCGCCAAAATTCTTAATTAATATCTTGATTTTCATTCTTCAGCGCCTAATGAATTTTATAGTGAATATTTTTTTCAATTGTTGTTGTTAAACACGATATTTTTTTAAGAACACAGTGATTCTCGAAGGTTTTTTTTTTGTGAGGAAGTTATTTTTAAGTAAAATGTTTTGTATTCTTACAAAAAGCATACACCGCGTTTCCAGCATACCAAAAGAAATTATAAGAAAATAGAACTCCTAACTAGGAACTCATTTTACTCACTAAGCTACCACGGCCAACACTTTCTTACAGAAGAAACGTGATATATATTACTAAGAGTGGTTATATCACGTGAATTAAATTAGATATGGCAGGGAGCATATTTCAACTGAATTCCAATGTTTTTTAAGGACTACAACAGTAAATTAACCCTTTCACGACTAAGAAGAATATTCAACCCTTTTAACATTGATGAGTGTTGTATTTATAACTATAACCTCGTCTGCAATTTTTAAACTGAATGTAAAAATAGAACGTATGGCAAACGTTACTAAGCATACGGAACGTTTAAAAAGAAAAGTAAAAAGAAACTCTCAAATCAATTGGTGCCAATAATAAAAGATTCGCGGTCTGTATTCTGATTCTTATTACTTATTTCAGTTCATTGTGTCATGTAATAATATATTTATATATCGTTGTGATTTCTCAAATGTCTTAAAGACCCGCCGTGCAGTAGGGATTGGTGCACGGTAAATATGTCGAGGCTAAATGTCCCTCCCCCCCGGTATGGTGTGCTTGTTTGGAGTGAAGGGTCGCAGCTCAGGTGTCGTCCTCGTCACTTGAACGATATTCAAAATTCAGTGATCCGTCGACAATGACCCTTGTGTTGCCTTATAGTGCAACGTTAATATAAAACCTCGTTCTCTCTCCATGTCTTATGTTAATAGGAAAGCGTAATTTTACGCAATAATAAAGTACATTTGAACAAATGCCTGATACAGCTACACATTAATCCAGATGGAATTGACACATCGATCCTAAAAAACTAAACATTATTATGTATTTTTCATATGATTTTTATTTATTTTAAATCTAAACAAACCAAAATAAACTGTTAAATACTAACGTTTACTCTTAACGACCTTATGGTAGTGTAAGGTATGTACTAGATATTTATTTTGCAATTAAACTAAGCACATACGATATTTTAAAAATATTTCAAAAATAAACTGAACAGAAGATATTTAAAATAAAATAATAAACTAAGTTAAAAATAGATTTAATATGAAATAGAAATATATTTAAAAATAAATTTACTTGGATAATTGTATTCCAGACAATTATTGCAAAATTTCATATAATTACGATGTTTTAATACATTATCTGTATCTAAATCATTGTTTCTTTTTGTAAACTTTAAGATACTATTTCTAAATATTGACAGGTGCAAGTTACTACCCCAGAAAGGTATTTTTATTAAATATTACTTATTAGCAAATTATTCTTAACGTTTAATTGAAAGTCCAAAGAATTAGCTGACTCATTATTATAATTAGCTTTTAATAATTTTAAATAGTGGGGATAATAATTAAAGCTAGGAAGAAAGTCTACTATATTACTAAATATCTGTAAGTCATCTATGTATCTAAAAAAGTAACAAGATTCTTAACTAATACTTTCATTTTCATAAAAATGCAAGTAAATATTGGCTAAGCAGTTACTAGCTGGTCCACCTTGTGGTAAACCTTTAATTTTCTGATAATAAGAGTTATCACGGAAAATTTAAGTTTCATTTAATACTAATTGAATAATAGAAATACATTTATCATATTATATTATCTTATTCAAAAAATATTTTCTATATGCTATTTTAAGAATCTTAAACATGTCTTCTATATCTTTGAAGTTAAATAAATCTTCAAAATCACATTGGTATAAACAGAAATAATTTTTTTACCTAATAATGTCCATACTATTTTGCCTAATGTAGATTGAATAATATTTTGTAGCTTCTTGCCCGGATGTGTAATATAAGTTTTAAAACCATTCGTAATAGATCTAAATTTAATAGAATTTTTATGAAATCTAGGAGTTAGGAAATATAAAGGAATTTAATATCCAAAATACATAAATCTATTATTTTTTTTATAAAAAACAGAGATTCGTTTAAAAATTTCTTTTTTGCTTGAATTAGATTTTTTAAAAGCAGTATTATTTTGAAAATGTTTGTTTAGCATATTAGCATACAGCCACTTGCAAATAATTGCATAATCACTCGGAACTTTACCAACATACACGATAATAAAGTTCTTTTGTAGATCTGCAATTTGTTTCTTAATATTTATTGTAAATTATATCATTATCAGTTTTATAGTTAATGTTCAGTAATTCAATTAAAATTTTGCATTTAAATTCATTAAAAGCTACAATAGGAAAACTCTGTATTTAATTGCTAATTTTGTAATGAAGTTACTAATATCTTTAGAAATTTGTTTTTTGATAGTATTGTTATTATTAGAGAATATAGTATTGTTATCATCAATCTAAAATCAGTTCATTTGGACATTATTTCTCTAAGAGTATTATCTTTAACAATATTTAAATTACCTGTTCCCACATGCTTCTGATGATCGCTTATAAAATCAGAAAAAAAAATAATCTTTACAATTACAAACAATATTATTATTATTTTGCAAATCAATAATATTACTGTAATTAAAAATCGAGCGCTACCTATTTCTTTATTATATTTAAAAGCCTTCTTAATGCAAACGTTATTTATAGGTAGGCAATGTACATACTTATTAAATATTTTTGAGAAATTGATGTTATTATAAGATTTATTCATGAACAGTATGGTCCAATACTCAGTAGAACTATTTACTAAATCTATATCTTCAATATTGAATTTATGAATGGAAAAATAATAATATCCTTGATAATATGTAAGGCACACATGGCAGTCTTGAAAATCATTCTTTTTGAGGATATCTCAAGTATACCTAATTTCTTTTTTTATTTAAACCAAACATGAAATGTTTAATTTGTTTAATGTTAAAAGACTTTTCAAAGTTGTTACGTAAATCTAATTTTAGAACCTATCTCAATTGATAGTTTACGAGTTATTTTCTTCCTATTTCCTTTTTTATACGTTTAACTTTATGTGCATTATCACTATTATAAAAATAATCCTTGTTATCAGATTGTTGAATGCTAAGTAAGACATTTTTTCCAAAATGAATGGTATTCAAACCGTATAGATATACAGTGTTATAATATTTTATGAAGTGGTTTTCCCTCCAAAATCTATTTTTAACATGTGGTACTATTCTGAGAATGGAAATATCAATATTTTCAATGTCATGTAGATGAAAGTGCCTAAGTTCAATTTTATTAATATTGTTATTATACTTGTAATTTTTGGTATTAGATCTAAGTAGGTTAATACGAATATTGATATTATTACATGTTTGACCAATATATTTAAAATTACATATTTTACAGTTCAACATATAAATGCTATTGAAGGTTTTACATAAGAAAAATTTGGATGTATTATCATATTGCTCTATATTTAACATTGGAGATGTTTTACATCTACTATTATTGCATTTATTATAACGAAAATAGTTTAATTGTTGATATTGTCTAGTATCAAAATAGTATTTTTTTATTACGGAAATTAATCTGATTATGATCAGTGGCGCACACAAGGGGGTGTTCTAGGGGTCCGGACACCCCCCAAAGCCCTTGATTTTTTTTCCGATTGATTATTATTCTAAGTATATAGTACGTAAAATTTAATTAAGTATTTGTTATTAATGATTAATTTTATTAATTAATGCTAATTCTTTATTCAATAATTAGTTTTTTACTGTTTTTTGTTCCCGAAAATCTACAAAATCAAAAAGAGCATGAGAGAAGAATGGTGGACTTTCGACCCTGGACACCCCCCTTGAAAATTTCCTGTGTGCGCTACTGATTATGATATAAATATATAATTTGTTCCGGTAACTATATATAGTTTGTTCCGGTTTGTAACATCCACTTTTAACCCAAATGATAAGATCGAAATTTATGGATGTGCGAAATACGCCAGAGCATATAAAAAAATTAGATTTCTACATATGCTTTTGTGGCCTCCTTTTGTAAAGGTTTTTCCATCTTCTAACATCTTCATATTCATCTGTGGTTTTAAATTTGTTTTAAAAGGCTTATTGATACATACATCCAAATGTAGAATTTATGGCGTTCATACGCCTGGAATAACTGACATATCTGTTTTTTTCTGAAATAACTGACATATCATCACTCTGTCAGCAATTTCTTTAGATAGATTCCAAAGGATAATACAGGTGAATACATTAAACATTGTGTCTCAAACTAGAGTACTTTGTGGATTCTTTAAAACACCAGGACGCCTTACCCCAGCGTTTCTCAAACTGTGGGGCGCGCCCCCTAGGGGGACACTAGCATATTGACAAGTCGAAAACAAAAGTTTATTTAAGAAAATTATTAATTTATGGAAAGAGTAAACAAACAAAATCATTCTGACATAAGGAAAAATAAAGTACACATTTATACTGATATAATACACTTATAAATGTATCAGTACTGCACAATGTATTTTATAATTAATTTGACCATACTAAGTTAACAAGTTTAAAAATTACTAGTGATCCCATGGGCGCGTGCCATATAAAAATTATATTTATTTTGATGATTTGTACAGTTTATAACTAATCCTTTAACTGCCGGTTAAAAGTTATGCAAATCACTCCACAATGCCACCGTTTTCAGCGTAGGCGCGTGTATGTGATGTATTGGGAGGGGGGAGGAAAAATAAGCAAAAAAAATCCTCTGAAATAAGTAAATCCTTCGCAAATACTGTCAAGGTCCTTTTATTGCATTCCAAAGCTTTCGAAATAATTTTATGGATAGCAGTGCACAGAAAAGATCGTACTTCGGGAAAACGTATATATACGTTCATGGCAATTATCTTTTCTGTTTAGCAAGACGTTTATATACGTCGGTGTCACTTAAAAGGTTAAAGTCGTATTGTAGCTTTCGCGTCAAAGTGCATAGTGTTATTGAATTCAATATGTTATTATATGGATGGGGGACGCGATGAAAATTACGACTGAATTTTGGGTCGCAAATAGTGAAAGTTTGAGAAGCACTGCTTTACCAAATATTTCTTCTGCATAATTTTACACCAATAAGGATTTTAGATTTCGACATATTTAAAATATAACCATGGGTTTTAATGTAGTACTGACTACTGAGCAAAACAATAAAGTGAGATATTTTGTAAACTGCAGTTTTTTTTTCTTCTTCTTCTTAATTATTTTTGTCAAAAGATAAGAGCATCACATCTGTACACTTTTCAGGTTTCTTCGTATAAAAGATAATTGTGCGCATTATACGCACCTATTACAATTATAGGTGCTCGTTTTACGCCGGAGTATGTATACTATATACAGTGAAAATAGCTTAACACGAAACTGAAGGGATGGAAATATTTTTTCGAGTGCCGGATTCTATTAAAAGATATTGCAAAAAGTAACATATATCAAATAAATTAAGTTTATTAGAATTTATTTTATTACATAGGTAAGAAATTTTATATTTGCCTATGAATATATTTAATGCAATTAAAGAAACAAAAACATTCACAAGAACATACAGAAACTTATAATACAAAATATTCAAATTTTTTTGAAAAACAGAACATTTTTGGAGTTTTTGGAAAATAACCTGATATTTGTCTTTGCATTGTATTTCTAGCATCAAATTGTGAACAAATTTTTCGATGTCACCCATCTTGTTATCAATTTCATCATTGGAATGTGCCTCGAAATAACTGCACAAACTTTTCATGATGATCTTCAACTCGGATGATATGTTGACAGGAGTTGCATTATTCATTGCATTTTCATCTTCGTAATTTGCACCCATGATAGTTTTTGGTCTTTAAACAAACTCCAAAATGTCTTTGTTTGCCTTAATTGTTGCTATACATATATTATCATCATCTACTGCAATGAACTCTTCCGATAACACAATAGGACAGTCAATCCAGCTGATGTTTTCCGTATTTTGTTCATTCCCAGAAAGGTAATCTTTCGTGTTAAGCGATTTTCTTTAGTGTAAAGAGAAAAAATGCATGGAGATACATAGTGCTTTGTCGGGACCGTTGTATTATTTCGTGTTAACCGATATTTCATCTTAAGCGCTTTCTTGTTAAACGTATTTCACTGTATATATATATATATATATCAGTGACACACACAAGAATCTTTCAAAGAGAGGGGGTGCTGCGTCGAAAGTCCAACATCTTGGTATCAGGCTCCAATACGCCGCCCAACATATCTTGATTTTGTTGATTTTCAGTAACAAAAACAATAAAAATTAATTATTGAATAAATAACAACATTAATTAATAAAGTTAATTATTAACAACAAATACATAACTAAGTTTTACGTACTATATACATAGGATTATAATCAATCGAAAAAATTAAGGGCTATGGGGGGCCGGACCCGATGCCCCCTCCCCTTGTGTACACCACTGATATATATTTAACATCAAATGTAAAATATTTTTATTACTTGTTTCCTCAAATAAATCCATTACTGAATTTTTGTAGTCTAAAATTTTTGTCATGTAAATGTCATATAATTCGCGAGAGTAAACCATTTACACAATCTGGAAAGCAAAACACTTACTGACAGTAATTTTCACGCTGCCAAACGACACACTTCTGGTGGCGTGTCGGACAAAATCCCTCAACTCACGAGGTGATGATATTGGCTTGTTACAACCACCCTACAGGGAGTCCTATTAAATACGAAGCCCAGTGCAACAGATGGCGAGCCTACAGGTCCTGCACCCCCGGGCTCAGCCTTGCGTACGAAGATGCGATACCGCTCTATCAGATGAAATCAACCCTCCCCACACCATGTTCTTTTTTAGCACACCCTACTGGTGCACCCCCGTCCGGGAAAAAAACCGGGGGCGATATTAATTATTTCATTGTCGCCGGCAACTTCTTTTGTGTAGGGTGACGTCTCTAACAATAACCGGACACGCTTCAACAAGCGATTGAGCAAATGAAGCCTCTATTGGAGAGTGTGTATAGGCAACGTGCCCTCGGTTTAGCATCGATGGTTGTTGCTCTTCGATTGTAACTTTGTGTATGACTTTGCCACGGGGATTTATATGAGCAGAGTTTGATTGGCAGGAGTTGGTTCGATTCGCGGTTCATAGCCTCATTTTTTCACGTTTTGTGGGTAGGATGGTTAGATTCAGAATATTGGGGGTGTTGATTAGAGACAGGTGCAGGCATTAAGATCGTCTTCATCATCCGCTTAAGCGGAGAACCAGAATACAGTCAGAGACGTCTTAAGTCTCTTTGAGGCCCTGGTCCCAGAGAAATCTCCAGAATTTTTGAGATTCTGGGCCCACGTGCAAAAGTACTTAAGGTATGCGACTACGTTCGGAACCGTGATTTTGCAAAAGCGCATAAATGGATAATTTTCTTGATATTTAGTGTCACTTAGATTAGAATACATGTATAAAATGGCTTTAAGGACATTTTGAAAAAAAAAAATTAAATACAATATTTTGGCAAAAAAATAACTTAGAATAATCTTTTTTCAAATGCTCTCCTTTTATAAGAAATGCTTCTAAAATAAAAATACTTCGCGCGCGCGCGCGCTTATATGAAGTAAAGACTTCTCCAGAGAGTCTGAACTAAGATTTTTGAAATATATAACTTAGAAGTGGGTTCATCCATATTTTATGACAACAGAGGGAAGCAATTTTAAGAAAAAAACACAAATAATTATTTCAATGGGTGGTAACTCTGAAAGTAATGTAAATTTTTCAAAAATTCAAGTTGAGCCTCTGTAGAGAGGTCTGAGCTATATACAGGTAAAATATTATTATTATAGAAGCATTTTTAACAAAAGAAGGACATTTTGAAAAAAGATTATTCTGAGTTATTTTTTTGCCAAAATATTGTATTTAAATAATTTTTTTTTCTCAAAATGTCCTAAAAACAATTTTATGCATGTATTCTAATCTGAATGACACTAAATATTATGAAAATTATGCATTTATGAGCTTGTTTAAAATCACGGTTCCGAACGTAGTCGGATACCTTAAGATCTTTAAAGTTAGACAGTATATAGCATACACTGTCAACTGAAACAAATAAATGTGCACGACGTTTAATTTCAAAAATATAGTCACAAACCGGCTCGAGCCAGTGGCGCACACAAGGGGGGTGTCCTAAGGGTCCGGACAACCCTTATAGCCCTTGATTTATTTTTCGATTGGTTATAATCCTATGTATATATCACATAAAATTTAATTACGTATTTGTTATTAATAATTAATTTTATAAATTAATGCTAATTATTTACTCAATAATTAATTTTGTATTGTTTTTGTTCCCGAAAATTGACAAAATCAAAAGAATATGTTGGGCGGCGTATTGGAGCATGATACCAAAATGGTGGACTTTCTCTCGACCCTGGACCCTCCGCCCCCTTAGAAAATTTCTGTGTGCGCTACTGGCTCGAGTGATGGCCGCATTTTAACTGAATGAGTTGAATGATTGCTTATGATATGAGGCCTAGGCCCAACCAAGGACAGCGGTCGCCACATAATAATATAGTCTTACCACTTTTGTCAGTTTAAAATTCCCTGTTTTTCGGAGAATATGTACGGGAATAATATTTGACCATTAAAATTATCCGAATCACATGATTTATTAAGACAAAGAAGAGAACGAGACCCCCACCGAGTTGTCCCATGTGTTAAGACGTCACTGAATCATGTAATACTTCGAACTTACATGATAGGTGGAACTGAGCGATAACCGTATTAGTCGGAGTATGTTTTCGCATATAAATACAGTCGAACCTCTATATTACGAACCTCTATATTGCGAATTTTTCTATATAGCGAACTTTTCCCTGAAACCAAGAACATTTCACGATTTTTTCGTAAAATATCCTCTCAATAGCGAAGTGTATTTTCAATATAATGAACTTTTTCTCTTGTAATTCAATTTTTTCCTTCCTATCTTTAAAGTATTTCTGGACATCTCAAGTTATTCTTTCTTTTAACACACTTTATGGGGTTCGTAAATCTTGAACTGGTTTCATTAGATGCCTAACTCGCCGAAAGCAATAGAATTACGGGCGTTTCATCTAAAAAGTACAACCTTTAATCCCCATTGTCCAGTTAATTGGAAACTTCTTCGACGTCCTTTTTTCACTCTCGGTGGACTTGTCTCGTATCCCCGTGTCCTTGAACTAGTCTCCGATCATTTGTTGTGTTGATCAGTCGCACTGGTAACTACGTATCTTGTAGCTTGAAAGTGTCAAAACGTAAGTGCTTGAACATCAAAGAAGAAAATTTAATTCTTCAGGAAAAGGATAAAGATGTCAAGAAACTTTCCTTGTAGTTTTTCTTTCTTTTCTTTTCTTTTTTTGATAGATAAGATATATAAAATAAACATATAATGAGCAATGGGCATTTATAAAGACTGTCTTTAACTAATGCTAAGAAACAGAACTTAAACCGAGGACATATTTTAGACAGAAAATGCTCCAGTGTTAGGATGAGCTTGTACCATACTTATAGCTCAGATAAAACACTTTAAGTGCAAATTTGCCCATCATGAATTGATTGGACATGATATGTTGTTTGGTGTAGTGCAGTGATTCCCAAAGGGGTTTATATTGACCCCCAGGGGTCTATGACGAACTGCAAGGGGTCCACGACAGTGAAAAATTAATTTGGGGTCCATAAATGGGGGACTGCGAAAGTGGCTCTCATTAAACCAGATCATGACTTTAATTTTAAAAGAAAATTTAATCAAATGGAAACCAGGATTTACCTCTTTAACAGATTTATTTACTAAATTTAATGGGGTTAATTGGCAGTTACAAGGTGATAGCATAAAATAAACATTTCAGCATTTCTTGCAAAAATTAAGCTAAAGAAGTACAATCTTGGTCTTCGAGAATTTTCTCAGCTTTTCAATTGACCACAGACAACCTACCAGGAGAATAATGTTTTAATCTATGTTCAACATTTAAATGCTTTTTATTCAGATTCTGAAACTAGATTTGAAAATGCTTTGACTATGGTAATAGCCACAATAGTGGTCACATTGAAAAAAAAAATGTCATATTATACAAGAAACTGATTGGAATAGGCTTCACAGAGATCTTTAAGTAAATTTTAGAAATGGACATCCACAATTTTGGCTTTTAAAAAAAAAAACATACTGTTATTTATTTTAAATTATGGAGTACTGTGAGAAAGTTTTTAATTGCTTTTCCTAGTGAGAAGGAGTTTCAGCTAAGTTGCCAATTTCCAAAATAAAAAGAAAAGGGGAACTACTAACCACGCGTGAGGAAATTTAGGCCTAAGCCTGACAAGATTGATGCCAAATGTTAAAATTTGTTATTGAAGCATCCGATTTTTACCTCCCATTAAGAGCATTTGTTTGTTCATCTGTTATTTTATGTATTAATAAAATTTTGATTTAATTAATAAACATGTATTTCTTAAGTCTTAAGCGCTATACTTCACTACAGTTAGAAATTTAAGTCTTTTGACCCTCTAAGCGGTTTACACTTTAAGTCTTGTCATTCTGGAGATGCTTTAAAAATGCACCGCACATATTTTTTTGCTTTTAGGTGGGGTTCTCAAAAGCGGTTGAGCCGTATTTTTAAGAATGCGGCTCGGCCGCTTTTGGGAATCTTGCTTGAAGGCAGAAAAAGCATCTCTGGAATGGCGGAATTTTACGTGCAGACCGCTTGGAGGGTTAAAGCAAGAAGCTCTATACCAGCTGTCAAACAGACATTTAAGTCAGCGTTTCCCCCCCTACAGGAGCGTGTTAATATTACCAGGGGGGCTCGAGCATATCAAAAAATCAAAAATAAAAGATTTAAAAAAATTATTGGTTTACTGAATGGAATCAAAACAAAATACATTTTTGAGATAAAAAATAATACACATTTACTATGATATAATATACTTATAAATGTACCAGTACTGCACAATGTATTTGTGTGATCAATAATTCATCAATACTAAATTAAGAACATTTTTAATAATTACTAGTGACACAATAGGTTTGTCATATACAAAATTAAGTGAAAAATTTAATACTTATTTTGATAATTTGTACGATTTATAATTAAGGTCATATTGTCGCTTTAGCGTCAAAGTACATTATTATTGCATGGAGGGGGGAGGGGTGGCATGAAAATTATGATTGAAAATTGGGTCGCAAACATTGAAAGTTTGAGAAGCACTGATTTAAGTTGATGAATTTGCCAAAATTCAATGTTAGGTAAGCAGGGGACTGAAACCTAAAAACATGGCAAGGGATTATGTCTATGAGACAAAAAGTTTGGGAACCTCTCGTCTAGTGAATGCCAGTAAGATTGTTTCCGCTCAAAATAAGTCTGAATTCGGAATACTTTTCAGTTAGAACAAGTTACTAAGATTGGAACGATTTAGTTAGGTTACAACTTAGTTTATACAACAACATTAAAAAAAATTGAAAAATATTGAATAAAACTACGCTTTCTACAATGAAAGTATGAAATCCATTTACCGTTAAAGAGTACAGGAGAAAAAAAAATTGAGTTTATATTTCATGAAATGAAATTAAAATATAAATTCATTTAAATGTAAATGTGATTCGTACATTACAATATATTCTCTATGTACGACAGTGAAATCAGAATAAGATATTAATATTGGACAATTTATTTATGTGAAAAAATTATTCAGGGTGTGATTGCTATACTCTTGCGCGCCAGTGGCGCACACAAGGGAGGGGTTCTGGGGGTCCAGACCCCCCCAAAGCCCTTGATTTTTTTTCAGATTGATTATAATTCTAAGTATATAGTACGTAAAATTTAATTATTTGTTATTAATGATTAATTTTATTAATTAATGCTAATTATTAATTCAATAATTAGTTTTTTACTGTGTTTTGTTCCCGAAAATCAACAAAATCGAAAGGAGCATGATACAAGAATGGTGAACTTTCGACCCCGGACCTTGAAAAATTTCTGTGTGCGCTACTGTCTTGCGCTATACAAAGACAGCATCAATAAAAATATTAAAGTAAACCATGGGGATGGTCTCCCTTGTGTGTGTATGTGTCCTTAACTGTCCTGTCCACCTGACGGGGGACAACTCCCCCCTTCCATAGCACAAATTATAGAACTGTTCATATTTATTGTAAATTGCAAAATACTTAGTCAAATTTCAAAACTGTAATTTATATGTATTATTTATTCATTTTTCGCAAAATTCGTTCTTGGCGCTCTTTTTTCACTTAAATTCATCACTGGAGCTGCATCGTCCAACACTTAATAAATAAAAATCCTCAGATTTTGATAAAACCTGCAGCTTTTGCAGCTTCCTGGAAAGTTAAGAATGAAGATCTGTTGATTCTTAATAAGTCTTTGTAGGAGACAACGCCTTTCTTCTCACGCAACGATTCAAGTCCAGGCAATCGTTGTGATATTTTTCTGCGCGTTTTTGTCATAATGTACTATCGCAACCGTATTTGCGACAGTATATGAAACGAGGCACATGGTTGCCAATTCAGCGGGTACGACACAAGCGAAATCGGGGTTGCCAACTTGACGAGATACCTTGATCGTTGGCATTGTTGTGACAGTACATAATAAAATTATTATAAAGAGAGAAATGCTATTTTTATTGATAATTTATTCCAACTTAGATTTCTTAGTATTTAAACCCATAATTGAATCGAAAACTATAACAATTACTAATACAGAATTAAAACAGAAAATAAATTTTGAGCATTTAATGAGATTATGGTACTTAAAATATTCTTTAATTGTTGTTGAATCTTTAAGAAATTCTGCACCCCAAAAGTGTTCATCATAAGTGAAATTTTTTTGAAATGTCCTTGTTATTTATTGAATGATTAAAATATTTCGCAATAGATTCCAATTTTTCATGTAATCCAAATTGCTATTATAATTGAAAACTTGTCAAACTTCTTTAATGAAATTTGTTTTCAATTCTAGCAAAAAATGTAAAAATTGGAGAAAAATTATTTTGTAAATTGAATCATTATCGGAAAAAGCAGGAAATAGTTTTAAATTTTTTAAAAAAAATGGTTTCTTTTCCTGTTAACAAACCAAATGAATACTTTTTTTCAAAAATATTATAAAATAGTTTTAAAAAATATTTAGCTAATTTTTTAATGCTACAGACAATGTCATATTAAAATTTGTACTTTTAAAGAAAAATTTTAATCAAGAATGTCTTGATTGCCAGATTAAAATAACAAAGGAATTTTTATTTTAAGAACAAAGAATGAATTTAATGAAAATCCATTGAAAAAATATAGAATTCTCTCTCTCTCTTTAGTTCACAAAAACATCAAATGGCTAAAAATTCCTTTAGATTTGAATAAAGTCCTTTATAAATGTAATAGATTGTTTACCTTTTTTCTTCAACAGAAAAAAAAATTATTATCGAATTTTTATTTATCCCCGACGTCAATAAATATAATTAAATGTTTTCGTAAGATATCAAACTTTATTGACGACAACAATTATATTAATTCAAAAACACATTAAATGAAAATTGACTTTTAAAACTCACATACTAAAGTTATATCAACTATTCCCCCCCTGAAATACATACATTTATACGAGTTTTGCTAATGGATACTAATGCAAATATATTTAATTAAGCATAGACAATAAAGCCCTTACCAAAATCAAGCTGTTTTTTTTAATTCTTTGGTCGAAATCTTAACTCAGAAATCTTTTAGCATCCTGTCTTTGGCTGATAATTAAATTAATTATGCACATTCACACATGAAAAATATTCGGTGTTTTAAAATTCAAAGAGAGAAGGAGTGTTTTGTAAATAAAAATGCAGTTATCAATAAAATAAGAGTAACATTAGGACTGCTTGAGAATTAATTCATTTAGAGCAGAAATAAAGTATACGAAGTTTGCTTAATTTGTCTTTCTATTTTGCGAAACAAAACGAAAAAAAATCAGCTATGTAAAAGAATATGTGCAACGTTATAAAGATAAAAATCACATAATTCTCAAAACGTGAAAAGTTTATGGTTTCTTAAACAACACAAATGAGCAAAATAAAAATAAATAAATATATATAACTTGATTTCGTTTCAATGACGTTGTATTTCTTCCTAAATAATGTTTAACGAGATAGCTCATCATATAAACATGGTTCTAAAATTCTTATAAATTATTACAAAAGTTCATTTGAAGAACTTGGGCTCCATCCAAATTATGCAACATTGGAACTATTATCTAGTACAGGAGTCAGCAAACCGCGGCTCTTTGTGTAGACCAGGGGTGGTCAATCCGTGGCACGCGTGCCAAAATGTGGCATGGCGGAGTTGTAATCGTGACCCTCGCAGACTTACTGAAAAATTGAACCATTTGAAAAGTTAATAATAAATGACAATTTTGTTTGCAATTTTTTTTATAAATGCGGTTATCTCAGCCAAAAAACCCCTCAACACTTGGTTCAACATATGTTTGTGGATAAATGTTTTCTATTTTGAACATAAAATCCAAGTATCGCACAAAATTAGCTGATATGCACCTAAAACAACCTAATTTTGTTAGCATCGTCAAGAGCTAATCCGAATATGGATGAATTGGTGAAAAAAATTACTAATTTAAAAGTCTCTCTCTCTCCCTCTCTCTCTTTCTTTCTCTCTTTCTTTCCTTCTTTCTTTCTTTCACTCTTTCTCTTTTAAGTACTGACTGTTTAATAATTATTTAGAGTTAAATTCTTCAAGCTACTCTTTTTTATGTTACACCTAACTTAACTGATTGAACCTGTAAAAAGCTTGTTAACAATAAAACCAAAGTTTGCTCTTTTGTTTTATTTATTATATAATTCTTAAATTTCCACTTTTCTTAGACATTTGTCTAAAATTACAAGTGAAGAAAAGGTATGCTATTTTCTTTCTCAACAGGAAATTGAATGACATACTATACCTCCTTTGAGTCCACGTTTTGGAGGACTCTGGGAAGCGGGTGTTAAATCGGTAAAGTTCCATCTAAAGAGAGTCGTAGGTAGTACAAACTTAACTTTTAAAGAATTCTACACATTGCTAACTCAAATAGTGGCGGTATTGAATTCGAGACCTTTTAGTTAGACAGGCGGATAATGATAAAGACAGCTTAAATGTTCTAACTCCATCTCACTTTTTAGCGGGGGAAGAAATTAGAGGTCCACCTGAAACAGTAGAAGAATTTAAACTTACATTAAAGGGACGTTGGGATATAGTTCAGAAATTACAATTAAATTTTTGGAAGAGACGGCAAATTGATTACTTAAATTCTATACAAGGAAGAACCAAGTGGAAAAGCGGCACATCAAATATTAAAATAGGAGATGCTGTAATCATTAAGAAGGACAATCTTTCTCCATCTGTATGGCTCCTTGGAAAGGTCATATCTACCCATCCAGGTAAGGATGGAATAGTTCGGGTTGTCACATTAAAAACTAGGAAGGGACTGTATCAAAGACTTATTGTAAAAAGTTATGTATATTACCTGTGCATTAAGAATAAATTCTTGATGGGTGGGAGTTATGTTGGAATTTGCATATGTTATTTATCTTATAATCTTGAATGTATAAGTTGTACGGCAATGGTAAAACCCGATTGCGCTCGCTATTTATACTGATGCATCTGGCACCATAGTTTGTAGAAGTGAATGAATTGCGTCATTAAATATATGAACTGCAGCAGGGGTGGCTCTAGGGCCGGACAAACCGGACCCCTGCCCGGGGCGGCAAATTTTAAGGGCGGCATTTGGATCGAATTTGAGATTTTTCCCCTTGTTACAAAATTTTTTATATATTTTCTGAAGTAATATTGGGTAGGAATTTGGTATTTCATTTAAAGTATCTTATTTCCTTATTTTGTACACTGGATGTTAAATGCCAGTCTTCTTTTCTGTTAAATTTGAAGGTTTCGAGACGGGAATGAAATCATGAAATTTGATATGATTATACATCTTTCACTAGTAACTTTCTCTCCATCCCGGAGTGGGGCCACAACGGACATTCCTTTCACCCATACGATGTCCGGTGTCAGCTATCCAAAAGGGGACAGGGGTTATTGGAGTTTTTGATGGCTAGAGAGCCACATGAGATGTTCTATTTTATTCTCGAGTGTAGTTACTATTCAGTTAATATAAACGCTTGGGATTCCCACCATCAGTAGACTCTTTTTCGAAGAAATTGACCCTCTGAAATGGGCGCGATTCCTTCTATAATATTTAACTCGTTTCAAATAATAACAGGTAATTATGTGTTCTCAATTTCGAATGATTTTGTATTTTTTAAGACTTAAAGTAATATACATAATTGTTTTGTCGCAAGAATTATTCCAGTTTTATAGGTGTGTATCTATATGGGAATAATTTTTTTTTAATTTTTATTTTTGCTTTGGAGAGGGGCGGCATTTTTCATTTTTGTCCGGGGCGGCAAAACATCTAGAGCCGGCCCTGACTGCAGAATGGTTGTTGGTATTTTATTCCTGGTACATTATTAAGTCCGTACAAGAGGAAACATAGTAGTTAATCGACATCTTTCAGTTTTAAAAAAACACTTCCTAATTTCTAGAATTTAAAATATACAAAAATTTCTTAAAGCATTTCGCTTGATTATTTGTACAAAGATTTTTTTTTAAAAAAATCAGAGTACTTTCTCGGAAGCTAACAACAATGAATTAATGTACACGTGCATATTTTTTTATTGTACCATATCAATACATAGGGAATTTTTTAAACAGCGATTGGATACTGCATCACCATTAAAAAGAGAAAAAAGTAAACTACTTTTCCCCTATTCACACATACAATCACAATCCCCACATTCTTATTTACTTCAAACATTCATAGAAACAAAAGAGAAATATGAATAGCAGACGTTATTTCTGCAATTTCGACCAAGAGCACGCATGCGTGCCGCAGGGCATTCGGCGTGTTGATTGCGTGTTGGCTCGAAAGAAGCGATTGATTGACCAGTCGCGATCAGAAATCACATTCGTTCTCTATAATTATTCATATCGGGTCACGTTCTCCGTATTTGTTTTTTATCGCATTTTTTTGAGCGAGAGATTGAGTGAAAGGGTAGTCGTGAATCGTTTGTTTCCTGCAATTCTCTGTCACGCAACATTGGAGGTACAACCCCTGACGAATTAAAGACCATGCTTTTAGTCAATAAGAGCAATTAAGCAAACTGGCAGAGATTGACTTGAAAGCGATGTGGGAAGGACTGTAATGGATTTTGTAGGCGAGCATTTGTTTTTTGGGGAATGACGCATTTGATTGTGGCTCTCACGTTTGGGTTGCTTTTTTCTAATTGCACACTGTAGTTATTTATTTTGAATACTAGTATAAGCAGTAGGTAACGGAGAAAGTCTTTTAAATGCTAGTTTTGACAAATCGGCTGAAATGTAAATTATTAACATAAATGCTTACCATTTGTCAAGCCAACTTTGTTACAAAATTGTTTTCTCAACGTTATTTTAATTTCTTTTTATTTATAATAAATTTCTTTTAATCTGATGAATTTAATAACACTTCTGTGTGAATCTTCGATGAAGCTGAAAACAAACTTCAAAGCGTGAGAATGTTATACCTTGTATAAATAGTCTATATTAATCCATTTTTTTTCGTTAATTTTTGCGTCAAATTCATCTATGCAAATATAATATTTGTAGACACCAGTTAAAAGTTTCGCATAATACTTTTTTAAAAAAGTAATGAATTTATTTATTAGTCTCTTTTTTAATTTCTTTTATTTGCGTAATAAATTTTATTTTAAATCGACGAACTAATAAGAATAGAACTTTTTGCACTTTTTATAATTTTGCTTCACTAATATTTTTAAAAAAATAGCAAATTTTTTCAAAAATTTTGCGTGCGAAGAAATAAATGAATCGTTTGATAAGTAAAGAAGTTGTTTTTACCGTTGAAGGAGATGAACATAAAGAAAAGAATTAGGTGAAAATGAAAATCAAGATCTTATTACATTAGCAGAGTCGATTCAAATGAACATGCTATATTCTTCTGCTATTATATATGTATAATATATCCTCTTAATTCTCTTCTTTCTATCCATCTCAAGCAGTAACAGCAAATTCCTTACTCGTCAAACGATTTGTTTGTTTCTCCTCAAGCAAAATTTTGAAAAAAATGTGCTATTTTTTAAAAGTATATATACATACAATAAAATAAGATACAAAGTGAAAAAGTTGTATAACTTACAATGCCAGAGAAGAAAGAAATTGAAGTTCAAGAGATATAACAAATGTAGATACAAAAAGTCTTTGAACTAAAATGGAGACCTATTATGATTTCTAAAACTGTCGCTGAATTAGGCCAGCGATTTAGGGTTAAGCAATGCTTTATGGATTTCCATTCCCCGTACAGCAGAAATTTCAACATAATAGGAAAAAAAACAGAAGCCATGTTGAGAAGTTAAGCCAGACAGTAAAGTAAAATGAAATTATAAAAGGGATCAATAATGTTTCTCTCATAGAGATTAAAGTTAAGAAAAAATTTTATAGTTACAGATTGATGCTTCAGTATCTATAAATATATCATACTAAGGATTGCTTTGTGGGTTAGAGCCAGTTTTGTGAATAGCTAACCAGCCCACTTCTGTTTATAAATACTGAGCGAAATCCTACAGATTATAATGAATTTTTCTCCTAATTCTATTATTAGTTATGAAAAAAAATAAAACTAAAAATCAATAAATTACTTAATAAAATTTATGCATTCTACATAAAAATAAATATTTAAAAAATAATTGGGTAATTTTGTTCTAAGCAATATTTATACTATTGTATCTAGTTGTTAAACTGTAAAAATGTATTATTTCAAATATAGTTGTGAGGCATGGGCCTGTGGGTGACCCATTTCTATATTATCTACGTGACCAGTTTCTGTAGGAAATAACGAAGAACCAGCATATCATTCATCTTAATATTGTTTTTTAAAGATCTTAATTTAATCCTATACAAATGATAAAAATAATTATGAAAGCGGTCTGGGTGAGAAGACAAAATTTGTATTACCAAATTGGGTTTTTAACTTATCAATTTACAGATTACGGCTAATCCCCCAATAAAACGTAGTTCCTTATATCTTAATTGAAGCGCTTATAAACCCTAGTAACAGCTACTCTCTTGGTCGTACTGAGGCCTTTTTAACCCTTTTGGAATGGGAGCCTTTTTTCTTGAAGGCACAGGTAGGGGTTAATTTTGAACTTTTAATTTCCCTTTAAATCTAACTTAAGCGTTTCAAATCATAAAAATAGACTATATAGCAATTCCCCCACCACCTCACGAACATAAACTTCTACTATTTATAAATTTCTAATTTGATTTTTTACGTTCTTTTCGGGTTTGGTTGGAAAAAAATTGCCATTCTTGCCCAAAAAACCCAAAAAGGGCAAATAGAAATCCGATGAAAGCCCCCATAGTTTTTTAAAAAAGTTTCTTTATTGAGATACTTATGTTACTATTCCAAAGTAGTATTTTATAACTACAATTATGCCCATGTGAAGCTTATTTTTTATGTACAGTTCTGAAATAGGGTCATTACAATGTAGCGAACGCTGGTTCGAGCATGCGCATTGCTTATCAATTACTTATTATGGGAAGAAAAAAATTATTTTTGACAAGAACTTTGCATTATCGTAAGTTATACTCGTCAGGTTTTAAAAATGCTGAATAAGTTTCACAAAAACCAAAATCTTACGTAGTGTTTTGAGTTTCTTAATCGAAGCAGATAAACTTGTAAGGTAATTTGTTTTAGAATATGCTGGATGTGTTTATAATATTTTTTTTTTTGTTTTGTTCTGGAGTAACGAAGTAGTTTTTGACACATGATTTTGATTATCACTTTCTCTCGCGCTATCATATCTGTTCAGGTTCTAACATGTCCATAGCGACCCATCGTAGAGTACATAAATTTATGTACTTTTTCACAGCAACTACTTATTTCACATGAACTAAACTTTTACAGCCACTTATATGTACAGTAAGACCCGCTTAGCGCGGGATATACGTTCCATCAAAGTAGAGCGTAATATGAAACAGCGTTAAACGAGGTTATCTCATCACGTAAATAATGGGGTTAGGGGAAGATAGGTGGAAAATTGGTCAGTTATTTTGCCATTAAATTTATTAATTATGTTTTTATTACAATAAAACAAAAATATATTTCTTACAAATATAGAAACATAATAAACGAATATACATATAAAAATAAATAAAATTCTAAGTCAGTATGTTTACATTTTAGATCATTCAGTTTCTTCTGTATTTTCAATTTTCTGTCTTTTTATCAAGAAGATAGATTGACTTAAAGGCATATTGCGTTCAATTTCATCGTCGATCCATATAGCAAGTCTATTATCCGTTTCATACATTGTAATATTTCTAGAACGGGTAATTCCAGTTGCAGAGCTTGTCGTAGTTGCAGTTGCCGATAGCAGTATTTTTTCTTTATTCTTAAGGATGGTCCTTGTTGTTGAAGTTGCCAAATTCAATGCAGAACCAATGTGAGATTGACGTTCACCGGTATCTAATCTTCTAATCACTTGCATTTTAGTTTCTAGTGAAATGCTTTTTCTTGTAGCTTTATTTTCGTGGTTTTTACTATCACCCATGATAAAAACTAAAAATACAAATATGTGTCACTATAGAAATCGTTGTATTATCTAAATTTATTCTTACAATAACGTCAACAAATGTTTGGAACGATAAAAGTACATTCGTATAACACCACAGAAAAGATGAAACACAGATAAACTGTTTCGGATATCGGGAAGCCTAACTCTGCGTGCAATTTCTGGGAATCCCACAATTTTAAAAAGAGCGTTAAACCGAAACAGCGCTAAGCGGGGTCTTACTGTACTATTAATAACACGTTAAACAAATAATTTGTCTTTTTATAAATGTTCTATGTGACTCTCCTTGATAACAAGGACAATATCTAAGAGATGATCCATTTCCGTCATACATTCTGAAGCATATATAGAGTCATCGATGCAAGAGCATAGGAATTGTTTTCAGCAAAGGAAGCACATCCCAATGTCTTTTAAAGAAGCCCATAACATAGAAATCGCAGAGTGTTAAGGCTGTCTTAAGAATAGCTCCCAAATTCGAAATATTTTTTCAGATAAAAAAAGTACTCAAACATTAATATTATATTCTGGCTTCACTATCCGGTAGAGAATCACTTATTTTATCATACTACTCATTTTTATACGAGTTGACACATTTTTTTCTTTTATAAATGTGTTTCTGCATTTTTTCTCCTATACCGTAATGCTAAATGAGCTATCCTTTACATGTTCAAAGGAAAAACGGATTATTTATGAAATATTTTGAAATTTTGAAAACACTATCTTATAAACAAATGCATGAGTTATAATGTCATAAACTTTATAAAAATGGAGGCATTTTTTCTGTACAAAAATGTGTTCCGCGTTAAGTCCACACTGCCGTACATATGGCGAAAACGGCCTTAAAGGACGTAGATCTAGGTGGTCAAGAGCAAAACACATAGGTCGTTATCACTTATTCAACCGATTCAACGCATAGGAAGTTATTAGCTTAAAACATACGAACCACCCGAATCTAATATGGGGGTTCTCCATCTTACTGAAAGATGTAATCATGGATTCGTATATGACAGAACGGCACTTGTTAAATTCAAACACGCAGAATGGCTTCTGTATAGAATCCGTTATTTGCACTTATGATACGTTCGCATTGAATCGGATTCCTGACAGATTAGTCTGAATTTGCGTATACGCAGGCAGGATTTATTGAACTTGAACCCCAACTAATGAAATTTTGAGCTTCCTTCTATATTCTGTGTAATTCTTATCAATACATTATTTTCACTTAAACAGTTATAGTCGTTTGCAGTCTCTATATTCTTTTTTGAACCCCCCTGTATTATATAAGGAGATTTAAGAAATTATTAAACTTAAATCTTCATTTGCAATCTTATAGTATCAATCCTACTTGCTCACAATAATAGTCACGTGAAATTTAATATTAAATGTATAAACTTGTTAGTATCAAATAATGTTTAGTAAACCATGTACATTATACATTTCCATTTATAGTATTCCATGTATATCATATATAAAATAAAGCAAGATATAATTGATGAGATGCAAATCCATACTTGAAAAGAGGAACTTGGAATGCTGTCCCTGTTTATTTGCTTTTAAAAATAAATAAACCAAGTCCTAGCAGATTTATTTCGTAATACGAACTTTAATTAAATATCTACCACTTCCAGAAACCCATCATTACTTTCTGGTAGCGTGTTTAATCTCTGATATAGCACTAGGCAATATAAACTTGAAACCTCGCCTTGCCCTAACATTCCATATTAATATTGATACGTCTGATTTCGCATTCGGAACAAACTGCAATGTGTACGCCAATAATCCTGTTCCAGTCGATACTTCGAATTTCAAGAAACCGGCGAGACTTCGTAACAGGTTGAATAACATCAGTGCCTGGATAAATTAACATCTTAAGAATTAATCAAAATGGATTTCGATCTCGTTCTCCACTGAGTGAATTTATCAACTGTTTATACTCCGAGTTGCCGCCACCCAATCCAGACCCTGAGGAGATTACATTCGCAGGGATGGGAAAATCGAGGAACTCTACATCAAATGTTTAATAAATTTCGACAAATCTGCTATGGGTTATTTTTATTTCGCTAAGGAATGGGATTGGATTTCTCTGCTAAAGAGGATTTTGAGGTACGTTGTTGTCTTATCATGGTTCTAATGCTTTGAAGATGATAACAGAGCAGAAATGTTCGAGAAACAGACTTACCTTTGTTGCTTTGTCTTAGGCAACCCCTTTTTATCTGGATCTGAGAGCGTAAGATTTCAAAATGTGGATAAAGCTGACACCTTTTCCCTAATCTGAAGAAAAATTTAGTGATTATCAGTGACGCACACAAGAGGGGTGTCCTAGGGGTCCAGACACCCTCCATATCCCTTAATTTTTTTTTCGATTGTTTATAATCCTATGTATATAGTAAGTAAAATTTAATTAAGTATTTGTTTTTAATAATTAATTTTATTAATTAATGCTAATTATTTATTCAATAATTAATTTTTTTTGTTTTTTGTTCCTCAAAATTGACAAAAACAAAAGAATATGTTGGGCAGTGTATTGGAGTATGGTGGACTTTCGACCCTGGACCCCCACCATGAAAAATTCCTGTGTGTGCTACTGGTGATTATGAAAAGCTTACTGTCTCTTAAATCAAGGATTCTCGATCTTGAATCCATGGGAAAATTTAAGCTGTTATTTTTTTTTTAATTTAGATAAAAAAAAGGATTTTTGATTCTATTTTCAGCACCATCTGGACTCAAATCTACAATTTTTATTTTTTAAGGAAGGAAGTTTTCTTTTGTGAACATTTTTATTGTTTCAGTTAGTTAAGTTTTATTTATATTCTACCGAGATTCTACTTCAATCAGCGGCCCTTAGTTCAACCCCGAAAATGTTCTTCTCTGCGAAAGTTTGGGGCGCCCCGGATATGCTAACTGAATGGCATTGTGTTATTTGTGCGGAGTTTTAAAAATGGAAATTATTATTAATACCTAATTTCCCCTCTAAATGGTATCCTCAACCGTTTGGTTATTTGAATTCTGAAAAGTATGTTTTAAATAATATTTTCTCTAACTTTTTTTTTTCCCTAACACATTAGTGTTAGTGAACTGCATCATCTACTTAGTCTGAGCTTTAAAAGAAAGTCAGTTGCTACTTAGTCAAAAAAAGAAAAATTATTTTAGCTCTTTTATTAAAAAATTCAATTAATATAAATATTTGTA
>BMAV01016893.1:0-10304 GCA_019973955.1 Trichonephila inaurata madagascariensis
AAAAAATCTATTAATTTATAAAAAGTAAAGAAACAAAATACATTTTGACATAATAAAAGATAAATACACATTTACACTGATATAATACACTTATAAATGTATCAGTACTGCACCATTTATTTTATAACTAATTTAACAATACTAAGTTAAGAACAAGTTTAATAATTACTAGTGACCCCATGACCTTGCCATATAAAGGATTATTTATAAAAATTAACATTTATCTTGATAATTTTTGTACGCTCTATAATTAATACCTAACTGCCGATTAAAAGTCACACGATTCGCTCTCCAAAGCCACCGTTTTTTCAATTAGGCTCGCGTATGTGATGTATTGGGGGTCGGGAGAAGAAAAGGGATAAATAAGCAAAACCTCTGCAAAAAGTAAATCCTTCGTAAGAATGTGAAGGACCTTTTATTGTATTCCAAATCTTCGGGAAAATTTTATGGATTGCAGTGCACAGAAAAGATCACACTTGGGAAAGACGTATATATACGTCCGGGGCAATTATCGCTTTGTTTGAACAAGACGTTTATATACGATGGTGGAACTTAAGAGGTTAAAGTAGTGTTGTAGCTTTAGCGTCAAATTATAGTATTATTGATTTCAATACATTGTCACTGTATGCAGGGGGGAGCGATGAAAATTATAATTGAATATTGGGTCGCAAATTATTAAAGTTTGAGAAGCACTGATTTATTTTATAGGAATGAATGAGCGCAAGTGACGTGGTGAGACACAAACAGGGGAAATAAAAGGTTCGTTGCATTGCTGGTAGGGGGCATTAGATGTCTAGCTGGCGTTCAACATGATGCATATCAGTAGGGTAAGGCGCCATTTGCAATTATGTTGGCGTCTACGATGGGAGACTTTACGTATGCTGAAAATGCAGACTAGCATTACATGTACGGCCGTGCAAATGGTAACAGTACAGCTACCCTGCGAATGTATCATGCATAGTTTCCTGATCGACGAATGCCGGATTAAAGAATTTTTCAGCGGTGACATCGTCAAATTTGTGAAACACGTTCGTTCCAGGTCACTAGATGTTGGTCGACGAAGAGCCGCTCGCAATTCAAGCCTGGAAGTAAGCATCTTAAACGTTGTGGCTGATAGTCCTGAGTCAAATACTAGAGCTGTTGCTCATCAAGTAAGTGTGAGCCATCAGACCGTTTGAAGTATTGTTACGTAGATCAGAGGATTCGTGGATTTTATGCAGAACAATCACAAAGAGCAATGCGAATTTATTAACAAAAATTCAATCCTTTAAATACAGGATTCAGCAACAATATTCACAGATAAATCTCCGAAGGTCTTCACACTTTCAACAACAATCAAACACAATAACCAGTGTTTAAAAATACACGTATGTAAAAGATTATTCACAAGCACAGCCGAGCTAATCGCCAGTCAAAACAATCCTCACTACTCGCTGGTGACACTAAAGGAGAGATCCACTACTTTCTAGAATATTCCAGAGGGTTCCGAACTCGCCAACATGGTCGCCAATGACGCCAAAATGGTCACCAAAGTCGCCAACTTGGTAGCCAAAAATGATGCCAATTTGGCTCTACCACCAAGATTTCACCAAGTTCTCATTGAATCGCCATTATAGCGTAAGGGGCAGCATTGCTTGTGAATAGTACAATTTTAACATGAAATAAATATAACATATAAATGCATTAAACACCCAAATACAAATTATTTACACTATTTACACAAAATTCGTAACAGTATGTTAAACGAAAATTGCTTACACCTCTTCCATTTTCAACGATTGCAAGCTTTGAATTCGACGGACTACTTTCTTTGACTGCCAGTATGTCGTACAGCAACGTACACTGCAGCTGGTCTTTATAGCTCATGTGCTGAATAGTTATGAACAGTTAATGTAAATAGTACACTTGTCAACGACGTTTACAATGAAAACTTTGTCTTCCCTTTCTTCCCTTATTCTTTGTGTTTGCGCCTCCCCGCGTTAATTAAGCCAATATATTTTTATACAATAAATGATTGTTACAATGTCCTGTTCCTACCCTTAATATTTGTGTCATGAATTTGGGACCACCCTGCATATCAATTAGATGTTTTTCATCAAAATAAAAAGTAATCAGTAACTCAAAATTTTTAAAAATCATCCATAATTTTTTGTGGAAAGTATACTCGCACTTATTTAAATGCTTTCTTCCTCATTTCTTTCTTAAGATACTTTTGATTATTTAAAGCGAGAGCCAGTACTGATTATTTCTTAGAGATTTATAAAAGTGACATATGAGACATATATACATAATTCCTCTAGTTTATTACGGACTTTTGAATAAATATCTCCTAAGAATAAATACTGCATTTTAGAATATTATAGCCAAATAAAATTAATTATTCCCTTATACTAGTTGAATGATCCACACTTACATACGTCGTCTTTTATTCTTTTACTTATACCCTTCATTTTAAATATTTTACAATATATACTCTTAGTTGGTCAATAACTGTATTATTTTGCAGATACTATATATTATTCTTGAGCCAATAGTGTGTATTGCAAAAGCCAAGCACAGGATACACTTCTCTCAAATATAAAATCAAATTTTTTACACTCATTTGAATTTCCCTGATATTGACTGATGTTAATTAAAAAAAAATAGAAAAGATTTCAAATTTGGAATGTAAGAATAAACACGCTAATAAAAGTGAGAATGATGTGTGAAGATGTTATATTCTAAGTTCCCAAAATTTTGAATTATTATCTTGATTTTGCCACGGCTGGTAAAGTGGCGAAGACAACACACGCCCTGGCAGCTATTAAAACACGTGATGCTACAAAGAATATTTGTACTTATGTGACTTCAGACCGTTAAAGAATCCTTAAGATGCTTGTGTGGATGAATTAAACATTTGCGAGAATATAATTTGTAAAATTTGGCAATTAACTTAGGAAAAACAAAGAGTTTCTCAAGTTTTTTGCCACATTCTATGATAGCTACAAAAAAACAGAGTAGAAGGGATGCCTAACGAGGATTAATCAAGGTTGCTTCTGGATTCAAACAGAAGTCGAATTGTTGTATTAAAAACTCAATTCAGAAAAAAAGGAACAAAGTGCAGAATGGCTATCACTAGGCTCTCCAGTACAAATTCCACTTCTAAAAGCTAACTGTTACAATAATATTAACATTAAATCTACCAGAGTGGTACAATGACCACCTTTGAAACTTTAATCAAAGTTGTTACATTCCAGGGTTTCATTTTTCTTGAACTTAATGCATTCCTCTTTGTTTATTTCTTCAATATCTCACTTTCGTTTTTCCTTATAATCATATGTACTTTATTGTTATCTACCACTAGCAGTCTTTTGATCGAGGAAAAATAAATGGAATTTCATATTGTTTATATTATACAGTTTACATACAATTCCTGATTTTCCTCGGAAATGTCATCCGATTATCATTTACAATTTGTTTTATGTACTCGTAAACAGTTTGCTTTGTGTCCGGCACAAAGCGCACAGACTGGTGGAACCCACAAGGCAAAATAATGATAATTACTAATATTTGTCATTTGGCAATATTACTTAAAATAATAATTGGCTATAAACTTTGGATAATGAATAACTAAAAATAGTTTAGAGTAATTTTTGTATATTTTTTTTATTAGTGGATTATTTAAACAAAAAGTCAAATATATACCTTCAAAATGCCAATTAAAATGAAATTGTTGGGAGAAACAAATAATATAAGCGATCTAGGATCTAAAATAGATCAAGAAAAAGTTTTTAGAGTGAAGATTGTATATGCGATCTATTAAACACTGACTCAAAAAGAATGAGAGCCATCAGGATATTGAAATTTCAATTGATGGAACTGCTTGGAAAAACATTTTCAACCTGTAATATCCCCACTTCATACTATTTTCAGAGGAATAACAGAAACCACGGGATAAGCGAAACTCAGTATTTCGAAAATCAAAATCACTTTCAGTTAAATTGTGATAATGATTAAATTTAATTTTAACATGAATAACAATATCTGTGTAAATTACTGAAGAAAAATATAATGTTTCAGTTTCTATTCTTTATAAAAATGCACATGCCTAGAATCCAAAATAAATAAATAAATAAAAGATTTCTAGTTCAAAATTATTATTTTTTATTGCCCTTGAAAAATTCTGAACTATTTATAATCAACTGGATTCCTTAATAATATAGCGATTATTTAAAAAGCAGTTATTTGACCGTGGTTTTTAGTGTTAAAAGGGGTCTCAGGGGTGTTAAATTTTTCTAGAGGTCTGAAAATATAAACAATTTTCAAACAGGTATAATTGTTTTAAATTTAAATTAAATTATTCAAATCTTTTACACATTAATTATAAAAGAATGGGGCTTCAGAAAATTATAAAATGTTTAAAAAATAATAATAATATTAAAAATCATAAGCATATGAAAATTCTATGATAAATATTAAGTATTTTTTGCGTTGCGCACGCTATTTTCTAAAATAGTGACCTCTGATGTGTAAAACGCTATAGAATTATAAAATGCATCATACTCTTTAAGCCCTACCTAATTTTAGTATTATATATCTTTTGTATTTTAAAATATTTGTAAGACATTGCAACTTTTTAAATATTTTTAAGAAATTTATTTTTTTTTAATTTTTAAAATATGGAAATTATTCTATTTATATAAAAATAGCTGTAGTGTAATGAGAATACATTTAACTTTATTAATCAACTTATAGCTAGTAATTAAAGCTACTATTTTAGAAAATAGCATGCGCGACATAAAAATTAATAAATATGTCTTCTAGAAAAGTTTCTTATTTTCATATGCTTATAATTTTTTAAATTATGATTATATTTTAAACATTTTATACTTTTCTGAAGCCCTATTCCTTTATAAATAATGTGTAACCACTTCGAATTATTTAATTTAAATTTAAAAGAATTATATCTGTTTGAAAATTGTTTATATTTTCAGACCTCTAGAGAAATTTAACACCCTGAGACCCCTTTTAATCCAGTGCTTCTCTAAGTTTCAATATTGGCTACCCAATATTGAATCATAATTGTCATCGCGACCCCTCCATACAATAACAATGTATTGAATTCAATAATACTGTACTTGGACGCTAAAGCTACAATACAACTTTAATCTCTTAAGTACCACCCGCGTATATAAACGTCTCGCTCAGCTAAAGCGTTAATTGCACCGGACGTATAAACGTCTTTTTGAAGTACGATCTTTTCTGTGCACTGTGCTATCCATAAAAGTATTCCAAAGGCTTTGGAATGCAATAAAGGGACCTTGACAGTGTTTGCGAAGGATTTAATTATTTCAAAGGATTTTCTTATTTATACCTTTTCTCCCCTCCCTCCAATAAATTACATACGCGTGCCTACGTGGAAAATTGGGCATTAGGGAGCGAATTACGTTATTTTTAATAGGCAGTAAAGGGATCAATTACAAACCGTACAAATTATCAAGATAAGTTTTAATTTTCTTACATACCGTAAAATCCAGCGTATAACGTGCACCGGTGTATAACGCGCACTCATACTTTCAAGCTGTATTTTTTAATTTTCAGGTATATTCGCCGTACAACGCGCCCAGCGCTTTTTATGAAGAAATCTGAAATTTTAGTATACAATGTTCTTATGTTTTGAAGTCATTTATTCGAGATATTATGCCAGACTTTTGACACACATAATGAAATATTTCTAGAACTAGAACTCTTTTAGTTCATAAGATATATAATTTCTTTTATATAAACAGTATTTCGATATGTCTAAAAGTAGAAAAAAAAATTATGCTCATCTCTTTTGTTATTTTTAAAGCTATCGTTTTTATACCCAGCGTATAACGCGCACCCTTATATTTCGATCTCATTTTTTTGTGTTGAAAGTGCTTGTTATACGCCGGATTTTACGGTAATTTTATGTATGACAAGCCCATAGGGTCATTAGTAATTATTAATGTTGTTCTTAACTTAGTATTGTTGAATTAAGTACATTGTGCAGTACTGATACATTTATAAGTGTATATTATATCTGAGTAAATGTGAGCTTTATTTTTTATTATGTCAGAATGTATTTTATTTATATACTTTCATTAAATTGATAATTTTTTTAAATAATCTTTTGTTTTCAACTTTTCAATATGCTCGCACCCTCCTTGTAGAGTTATCACACCCCTCTAGGGGAGCGCGCCCCACAGTTTGAGAAACACTATATTAATCACTTCCTTTGATGAATGTGGAGTGATTTGTTTTGGTTTCTTCCGCCTGATCAAACTGTTAACAAAGAGTAATACGAAGTAATTTTGAATTGTTTGATGAAACGAATCCATCTTCTTCACGTGAAAATGCAATTTCGAGAGAAAAGGCATCGACTTTTCCACTACACACACAGAGGGAAACTAGAGGCCGTGAAGGTCGGTAAATGTGTCGCGGATCTTAACTAAGCTTGTGGTTGTAGAGATGAACCATTTTGTCTATTCTCCTTTTCGACTTTTTCTTACAGGCAAACTCCAATCCGTTCATAAATTGACAAAGATTCCATGGCACACAGAGCACAGGAAAATATTTATTTAGGTACAAATATTAACAGAACTAAAATAAAGGGTTATTCATAATTCGTTCCAGGATTTCGAAACGCTCTAGTAAAAAAATTCAGATGAGAATACAACAAAAAAAGAACATTTAAAAGAATTCAGAAAAAAAAAAATTTCAATTGTTGTAAGTGAGAAACCTTGGTTACATCAATGCGATTGCCCAGTTCCTATCACACTCTACTCAATATGTGCGAAGTATTATCAACGTTATTGACAGCATGTGTTAACATTTCCATGTAATCCGAAAACTTGGTTTCATGTAATATACCAAAAGTTTTTTCACATACCTCCTTTGCCACTTGATGTAGCCCAACTGCATCGAAAGATATACGTGCTATGAATAACTTTGATGTTGAGTAGAGTGTGGCAGGAATTGGATTTTCATATTGATGAATGCCGTGTAACTAAGGTTTTACTCACAGAACACCGGTAAGGTATGCAAATAAAACTTGAATTGTATCTGTGTTCTTTCAAATATTCTTTTTTGCTGTATTCGTCTTAGTATTTTTTACTATAACATTTCGAAATCGCAGAGAAAACTAGGTATAACATGTTTCAAGAACTTGTAAGACTCTACACAAAAATATACGGCAGCAGGTGGTCATTAATTTTAAGGTTTTTAACCCTTTAAGTTGAACTTTTATTACTCGCTTTGCTGTAAACTAGCAGAAGTTCTGGGATTTAATAAAATAAATTCTGTCCTATTAAACAAGGTTTTTTTTACGCCTTGTATTTGTAAGGTGTTAAATATGCGGATGAAATGAATATGTGCCACCTCACCCTTTATAGTGGTTATGACACTCTACTTTTAATCGAGTGGGCTCGGGTTCGAATCCCGAATAAGACATAGATGTATCTTCGGGAAAAGAAATCGAACTTTCCCCCGAAATGGATTCCTGTCTCACACAAAAGAAAAGCAGCGCGTACCTCTTCTGTTCTAAGCTGGGATAATAGTTTCTAATAAAATCTATATTCTTCTATGATTGCGCTGTATGTTTCTGTTCCTCTATCTCTCGTCTTTAGTATGTATCCTAGTATGAAACAGACGACGACAATAACTACAAATGAACATGTTTAGAACAAAATTCTCTTTTTTGTAAGAATGGAAATCAATGCCTGTAAACCAAAAAGTTGGAATAACACGCTTCATTTTATTGAACATATTATTCCTTAATAATAATAAATAAGGAAAAATTATCCTTATTTACTAGAGGGGCTATTGTGATTTATGTGACAAAGAGGTATAAAAATTTCAAATTATAAATGCTTAAAAAGATATATTTACGATTACGATGTGCTCAGTTTAAGAACTAAGAAAGAATGCCTTAAATAATCTGAATCTGTATAAAAAATCTTACTAATAACCAAATTAAGCAGCTTTCGAAGTAGAGGTAAAAAAAATTCACAAAGAATAATGATTATTCAACTGTTTTTATGCGTACAAAAATAAACACCTTTCATACAGAGAAATTTTAGATTACAAAAAATTCGTATTCATATCTAAAGAAAAGAAAAACAAATATTTAGATAGAATTTAATAACTGCAACTCTGAAGATACACTATTTTTAATAACTTAGAGCTGAAACAAAGAACTAAATTAAAGCTTTTTTTCAGAATGAGACCTTATTTCAAAAACCAAGCTATTTTATTGGTAAAGCTCATAAGTAAATACTAATCCCTTTTCCTTATAAACAAAGAAAACGTACAAGAAAAATCCATTATTGCATTTATAAAAATGAAGAGTTCTTTCTTTAATGTGTGACATAAATAATACTTTCTATTCTCTTAGTTTTACATAATATTTGGTACACAAATCATTTTTACAATTTGAGAATTATTTTGTCTGCTGTTAGTTTAATATTTTTTTCTTCTAAACATGTTTTCGCAATTCGTATAAGCGAGAATATATATTATTTATTAAATTGTCAGGGCATAATTATTCGTTATTACTTTTTCTTAAAGGAAACTTTTTTTAAATTAATTATACTAGGTTGTTACACATTTTATGTGTGTGTGTTATGTTAATTAATACTTTATAAAATATGATAAATATAGAGTATTACTTTGGTATATCAGAGATATAATGAGTTTTAACATGCGACTCAGTATCAGCTAAGCCTAACTTTAATGAATTACTTGTTTAATTACATTAATCTCTTTTTATGAAATACTTAAAAGAAATTTGTAAAGAATAATTGTAAGAAATTTTGAACAAATTTTATTCAGTTACAAACATATTTCCAGTACATTGCAAGAAGTCTTGTTATAATAAATAAACTATTGTCTTCAGATCTTAAAAGCATTAATTAGTTATATATTTGTCATAAGTTATCTATTACAAGCTGAACTTATCTTACCAGTAGGAAGACTTTCAATGCACATGATTTATTAGGCATGTTTTTAATATTTAATATTTTACACCAAGTTAAAGAAAAATAATATTTTTGCAAGAAATTTAAAAGAAAAATCGCCATAATTGTTATAAAACACTTATCACATCGTTTCAGCAACAGACCAATGCACTGGATCTAATATGATTGAAATAGTTGTTTAAAGAAACATGATTTGTTCACTTTAACCTCTGAATGAAAAAGTTTCCTTTGCAAAGAATTAAAGTGGTCCAAAAATGCAAAATTCACACGATGAAAAATCTGGGTTATATGCAAGGACATCTTAAGACTCTTTGAGAACCTGGGCCCATTGAAATCTTAAGATATTTTGGGGCCCTGGGCCCCTATGCAAAATAGGCCCTACCTGAGATCTTGAAAAATAGTTGGTATGTAGCATGCTTTGTCAAATAGTCGTTCAAACGGTAATTAGAAACAATTCCATGTGCAAGACTCACAATCTCAAAACCCTAGACTCAAACCGACTAGACTGATCGCCTCATTTCGACTAAGTGAGTTGAGTGATTATTTACGGTATTAAGTCTAAGCTTAGGCATTGAAAACGATCATTAAATAATAATACAGTTTTACCATTTTTGCCATTTGACATGCAGTTTGAAATTCCCTGTTTTTCGGAGAATGTCAAATATTATTCCTTTCGGAATATTATTCCCGAAAGGAATAATATTTGACCACACTAAAATTATCCGGATCATGATCTTACTGAGTTGAAAACGAAACGAGACCCTCCCCCCCTGACGGCAAGGCTCTGGGCCCGGGCCCAGTTGGCCCATGCCTTAAGACGCCCCTGGTTATATGCTACGTTTTTAAATACTCCCTAACAGAATTTATGCATGGTTATCTAAGTTTAACGGGAGATATGTGATTGGCGTTATTATAAAGAAAGATAAGTTGTGTTGCTACAGAAAACCAAGCACAGTATTTGTTTTTGTCTTACGAAGGTTTGTGACAGTACTACAGAATTATGAAGAATTGAAAGTTCCTTTTTTCAATTCCTACTATTAGCTCACAATCTATATATATTTATTTATTTATATATTTATTTATTTATCTTGGTGGAATTTTCAATCGTTAATAAAATACATTTTAAAGCGTTCAATTGAGCTGAAATTTTATATGCAGGATTATTTTGGATGACAATACAATAGTATAATAATAATTAATAAAAATTAATTGATTAAATTTGATTATTTAAAGAATTACAAATACAACCACGTTGGCATCATTTTTGGTGACTTAGCGACCCTTTTGGCGACTTGTGTCAAAACTTGAAAAGGTTTTTTTCTCACG
>BMAV01016893.1:16792-36745 GCA_019973955.1 Trichonephila inaurata madagascariensis
GACGAGGTTTTTGGACTCCACCCCAAATGAAGACTTTTTGCAAAGATTCCAGGACATATACAGCAGATCTCAGCGGTGCATAGTTATGGGAAGTGCCTATTTCGAAGGATAGTAAGGTAACTTTCGTCAATGTCTCATCTACGTTAATGTTACAGAACTATTCTCCGAAATTTACTGAAAGAGGTTGTGTATGTATAATATACCTTTTTTTTATCTGACATTGAATAAATTTGATTTAGTCTTTTAATTTAAACTTCATAATAGAAGTGTAGTGTAGTTTGATAATTTAAACAACACTACAATTTCAAAAGGAATTTGATCGAATTTTTTTACCACGCATTGATTAAAGTTTTTGGTTTTATGAATTATTTATTTTGATAACAATGAATTATCAGGTAGTTGTTTAACTTATAATTTCATTACATTTTTATATTAATAAAACTCTTAAGTGTGTGTGATGTGTGAACTACATAACTTTTGAAACTCTAAATGTGTTAGTCTTTATGCCAGCGAAAAGTATTTTACAGGAAGCTTTACTTCTCCGGTTTTATTTTAAGAAAAAAGCAGCTCAATGACACTGATTGCTTCCTGGTTTAGACAGCTCAAGTGTAGTGATTTTGACACGAAGGACAAGAAACATGAAGGAAAACTAGAAATCTTTGTACAAAAAATAGTGTTAAGCTTAAGAAGTATTTCCAGAACCTTTAGATAAGGCTGAAAATGATCCAAAGGCGGTATTAGAATTAAAGTTGAAAAGTAGAAAAACATAATTTCACTTACAAACAACTGCTTCCAAATTAAACACGAAATTGCATTGATTTATAAATGGTGATGAAGCGTGGATTCATTTTGACAATCTTTCTGTATAAGAAACTGTGGGGTAAGCTGGATCATGCATCAACATCTAAGGCGAAAGCAAATATCCCTGGTATTTCAATTAGTATTTGGTGTAATCAGCGGGATGTATTATACAGGGTCTCCGGGCCTAAAGTATCCAAAAATTATGGCTTATTATTACGGAAATACCCTTTAAAATGGTATAAACTGTTCATCCGTGGAATGCAAACCTTTCCGAGAGTTTTTTTTTAGGGTTCAGTCTGATCTGCTGCATGTGTGCGTATTATTCGGCAATCGCAGACGATACACTTTTTACACTGATTTCATTAGTAATTATGAGGACGCTAGAGTAAAAGAACCAGTGCGTACTTAGGTTAACGGAATTTGAATGCCACGCATGTACAGTGACGTGTTCGAACATAATTTAATGTCGATCCTCCGACATCAAAATCTATCCACCAATGGGAAAGCACTTTAAAGGAAACGGTAACTTTGGTATCTCAAACCGGCAAATACCTTAAGTTTTCGTGATAGAAAACACTGTTGACCGTGCGCGTGATTCATTCTGTAGGAGTCCTGATAGGTCTATTAGGCAAGCCAGTAACAACATTCCATTCTGTCCAACGAGAAAGACCCAGAAAATCTCGAAGGGGTTTCCAATTCACACACAGATGAACAGTTTATTACATTCTGATGGCTAATAATAAGCCGTAACTCTTTTGGATACTTTAAGCTTGGAGAGCTACTAAAATGTAATGGAACAATTCTGAAGTACTGATACTAGTTACAATTGATGAATTTGAACCGAGTATTAAAAGGGAATCGGCTGAAATATGAGCTGAGACATGACGAAGTCATTTTGCAGAGCGATAATGTTCGCCTACATGGGCCACACCTATCAAAAACTACATAGAAACATTCAAACGGGGTTTCTTACCTTATCTAGACTTTGCTCCTTAAGATTACCTCTGGTTTTGATCAATGACTCATGATCTCTTCTAGCAGTTCTACCGTTTTATTAGGAACACAAACAATGGGTTGATTCTTAGATTGCCTCTTAATACACAAGTCCTTCTTTTAATATGGAATTCGCCTGTTTCCAGAATTATGGGGAACTGTAGTGGTAAACGATGGCCAATGCCTTGAGTAATAAATCGATAGCGATTTTCTTACAATAAAATTCCATTTTCTGTAAAAAAATATCATTCAAAACTTATTTGTAAACCTACAGTAATTTAGTTCATAATTTTTATTTTCAAAATATTCTTTTAGATTAAGTAAATTTATACATTTTTCCATGTTAATAAATTCATAAATTTATGTCAGAATTTTGAACTTTTGCGTTATGAAATTTTCATTTTCAATTTGTAAGATTAAGTTATGTATCTACTTAAAAAAGAACAATTACTGTTCCTCCAAAAAAGTTGATCAAATTCTTTTTTTCCTGAAATACTATGTCTAGACACGTAATTATGAAATTCAGGAGAAATAGATACAGGATAAATAAAATCGAAAAATTTAAGTATAAAAGAAAGTAATTATCGCGTTAAAGTATGTCATAATTGATTTGCTATGAAGTAAGTGCAAAATATATGTGTGTTATAACTAAACTTTTAGTATTAAGTATTAAAAATATTTCCTAGGTATGTAGAAAAAGAAACGTTATACTACTGATAATTTATGGTAAAAAATGTTTATTCTGATACATACTTTTTTTCATATTGTTTAATATTTTTAAAACTCCATAGTTTCGAAACTATAGGGCATCTTTATGATGATAAGTGTCTGTCATGTTATGTGAAAATTGAGAATATGGGAATCTCTTTCAAAAGCAATAAATTTTCTGTCTTATTGCGTTTTTCTCGTGGTCCTGAGCCAATCGTTTTTTAGATAAAAATAAAAATCAACTATATGAAACTGCTATATACTTCATAATTCAAGTATAAATTACGGATATTAATATCAACCATTACAATTTCTGGGATATAAATAAACTAATAAAACTAAGTTAAAAATATCTAAAGCTTATAGAGAATAAGCGTATCTCCAAAGAAATTGATGCTTTTCACTAAATAAATTTTCTTTTAAAAATAGAACTGATAATATATGTGCTTAAAGACTATTTCATTTTTATTAAAAGCGTGTTCATTACTTTGATTCTTCCCCTTCAAAGTGAAAGAAGAAAATAACTATTAAAAATTAAATATATGAGGGGTGATCAGAAAAAATGGTTACAAGTCGAATAAAGAAATATTTATTAATAATATAGACAGAAAATACAAAAAGGAATTAAGAGGCATACGTGTCTACCACATTTCGATGTAATTAGGCATTTATCAGAACGCAGAATCAACTTGTTTAATCCGTCTTGGTAAAAATCAGTTCCCTGTCCATTAAATCAGATCACGGCGGATGTTTTGCACAGCACTGTCTTGGAATATCGCAGAACATCAGAAACGATATGCTGCACGCTATCTGTTCGAACACGACGCACGAAAAATCTGTCGAAGTGTAAACGTCCTCTCGTTGGTGGGATGTGGAAGTCAGGAGAGAGTGGAGCCATCTCAGATTTCGCCCTCGTCACTTGACCATGGTTCAAAATTACGAGGTCCGTCCCCCAAAGCCCTCGAGTAAATGAATAGTTCTACGTCAGTGCTTCTCAAAGTTTCGATACCTGCGATACAATTTTCAGTCATAATTTTCTTTGCGCGCCCTCCCCCATCCAAACAATAATAATATATTTAATTCAATAATAATAATGTACTTCGACGTAAATCTTCAATACGAATTTAATTTCAAACCGTACAAATTATCAATATGAGTACTACATGATTTATATAATTTTATATATGACAAGCGCATGGAGTCACTGGTTATTGTAAACTTGTTCTTAGCTTGGTATTGTTAAATTAATTACCAAATACAGTGTGCGGTACTGATACATTTATTAATATATTATATCGGTGTAAATGCGTATTTTATTTATTATGTCAGAATGTATTTTGTTTTGCTTCCTTTCAATAAATTAATACTTTTAAATGTTTTATTTTCAACGTTTCGATATGCTCGCGCCCTCCTCGATGATTTATCACGCCCCCCCCTTTGGGGGCGCATTTCACAGTTTAAGAAACGCTGTTCTACGTAAATATTTCCTCACTCACTCAGTGGTACCAGCACTCAAAACCCATGACTCAACCAAAATAACACTGATCACGAGTTTGTAATAATCTGAAAGATGAAACAAACTAATACAAAATTCAGAATATAAATTTTATTTTGTAAACAATTTTTCACTTTTCATATTTATACCATTCTATTTCTGTTTGAAAATAGAGAACAGAATTAGACTAAAGTCCTAAAAAAAGGTATCTTTAAACTTAATGCCCTCTCTTTTCCAGTTAACATCTAAAAAAATAATGCATTAGATATTATTTCTATAACATATAACTATGTATTTCATTTTTGCAAGATATACAAGGAGTGACACACACACAAAAACACGACACTAAGTGTGTAGCTTGATAAAAGAGTGGAGTTGGCAACAACTGTTTTGATGACATTATCTCCCACACCTCCTCTATTCTTTAAGCCAGTTTCGCTTTAACGAATTACGCCTGTTAAGAATACTATGTCATATAGTGAACACGTGTAACTGCATTCTGCCGGAAAAAAGTCGAATCAACATCTAGTTAAGAAATCAGCCACGAAAACATTTCAAATATTAACCGAGGCTTATAGAGATGAAACTTTGTCTCGTGCCCATGTGTTTAAACGTCATAAGTGGTTTTTAGGGGGAAGGGACAGTGTGGAAGATGATGAACCTGCTGGTCGCCCAAAGTCAGCGATTACAGACAAAAACATTGCAAAATTTCGTGATATGAGTGGGTTCCCACTCACATCAGAGGGCAGACTGTTAATCAACACTACTACATTGAAGTACTAAAAAGACTTCGTGAAAAAATTAGGGGACAAAAGGTCATGATTGGGGAATAATGGATGGCTGTAGCACAAAGACAATGCTCCCGCACACATGGCCCTATCTATCAAGCAGTTTCTGACCAGCAAAAATATTACGGTGATGAGGTATCCTCCCTTTTCCCCTGATTTGGCCCCATGCGACATTTTTTTTTTATTTCGTACAGTTAAGTTTTGCTGTAAGGGAACCCATTTTACCTCAGTGGAAGAGTTTCAGGCAAAAGCGGAGAATCTCGTGAAGGGTTTTTTCAAAACCCTTATTCCAGGACTGTTGCCAGCAATAGCAGCACCGTATGCAGAAGTGTGTGATGATGAAGGAAACACGGAGAACTTATTGTGTGCGTACAATGATTTATTGGACCATTCTCGTTTTTTTATCACTTCTTGTAACATACTTTAAGTAAAAATTAATTCGCAATAAGTAATTTGATTTAATGTGTAGTAACCCTCTCTATTTAGCACGCGTGTTATTTGATTGAGTCACCATTGAATACCACACGTAATTTCGAACATCTTCCAGCTGAAAAACAAAACTTTGAAACAAAAACAAAACATTGAGACAAAAATTTGAAATAAAGTAGAAAAAAGTAGCTTTCATACGAAATATCTCATTATCTTTTTTTCATAGCAGTTTTCCTCAAGTGCGATTATATTTAGGCTATTATTCAATTATATTCCTTAAAGATTTCAACATTTTTAATTGAGATACATTTTATGAGCATCATGTTAAATTATCATTTATTGATCGATAATATCTTACCATCTTTTTAATGAGTTATCTTCAACACACATTTGGAACTATGTCTGGGTCAAAGTTGTAAAAGCTTTTTCCCCACATATTAAAATGCTCAATTAAACTGAAAAGTTCTGTACACGATTGTTTTGGATGACAATACGATAGTTTAGTTATCATTAAGGGAAGTTAATTCATTAAAATTATTAATTTAAAGAATTAAATTTTACTTAGAATTCCAAATTGCTTACAACGTGAAACTGTTGATTACTGAAAACAGCAAATTTAACTGTCCTCTCGTAAAATTTAATTATTAAAACTAGTTATATTGAATACATTTAATTTGTCTCAACTTTCCCTTATGCTCTTAAAATTTAAGATACAAGGAATTAAGTTACGCAAAGTTTGATGATCAAAAGGAAACCTATGTTTAATGGTGTTTTTATTATTTCTTCATTAATAAAATGAAGTTTATTTATATTGGCATCAATGGTGACTAAAGTTACTATAGTCTAAGGCAATTAATTTCTTGACCTAACCACTTATTATTTAAAAAAGAATAATGATTATTTACTTAGCATTTATTGTTCTGGTGAAAAACATGATACAATAAAAAACTTATAAAAAACTGTTCACTCATTTCACTCCTGCAAAATCATTTTGCTCATAAAATAGCTACTACATTACATAATCTTAACTCAATGCATAAGGAAACTTATTCGGCGCTACTTCTATGCATGAGCAAATGAAATTTATTTAAAAGGAAAAGCCAAGATATTCAGGTCAAATATTTGTTTTTAAACTTTACTCCTTTTAAATAAGATCATAGGCATCGTAAAACCTCAAAACAAATTTATGTAGTCTTTCAGGTTTGCCGCGAAAGCGTGACCGACATAGTTTATGTCGAGTTGTGGGTTTTAGTTCTAATACCATTATGGATCCATCGCATAAAGGAGCTGATGTGTGTTAAATTTGACGTGGATCATAGTTCTTACATGTTAACATGGCGTCGGTTGATGAAATAAAGGATTAGCGGGCCCCCCCCCTGTTATTACGAATTTCTGACCTCTAAAACATCATTTTTTTTTATTGCACACAATTAATATATATTCTATCTTAAAATGAAATATGCAAACTGTTTTTATCAGTAAGCGGTTTCTTAGTAGTTTTATAGTTGGAAAAATATGTGATATCCCGTTCACTTTTCTCCAGTTTTCCCTGCAATGCACTTTAGTTTTAAATTTTTAAAAAAATGCACTGTGATAATATATGTTTTAATTCTACTTCTTTGAGGCTTTTAAGATAAATATTTACAAAAGAAAATTGAATGTATTTGTTTAAAAATATTTGGAATAATTTATTTAAAAAATATTTTGGCAAATATATATATATATATATATATATATATAGTGTATAGTACCTTGCCGTTAGAACAGCATTACAATCTTCTTTGGACATCAGAGCGTAAAAACAGCATTTGTTACTTAACCGAAATCCTGTATTGCATGTTTTTTTTTTGTTTATTTTGTCAAACAAAACTTTGATAATAAATATAAAAAACATCTTGAATGATTTTTTTATTTGATATTTTAACACGTAGTACGAGATTCATTAGATATTATTAGAGTAAAATTCCTGGCGGGAAATATGACTGAGATATAACTGTGAAGAAAGTGATACTAGTTGCGCCATCTCGTATAAATATTCAAAAACGCAAAAATATCACGGAAATTAAAAAGACATGTAAGTAGCGACGAATGCAGTTTCAAGGATAAAAATTTTCTTTGCGTCGCATGCCATACAATGACGTTAAAACAGAAACAAAAATGCCGAAAGTATGACATGCGTCACCGGCAGAGAAGGGGTTAATGATTTATCTGACGTTTATTACGTCATTCTTAGGTTTGATTTGATTTGATTTTTATTTACATAGCACTCTGAAGTAACACAATGGCTAGTGGGGAAGGACCTGAGCCACGGCCGAGTGACAAAGACAACACCTGAGCTATCACTTCCCTTTCCTATTTTCCACACCAAAGGGCTTTGAGCCTCAGCAGACTCATCGTGCATCATCCCCTCTACACAGCGGATCATTAGTGGCACTAGGTTCGAAAAACACCGATCATACGTTTGCAACCATTATCACTCAGCTACTACGACCACGCCGTTTGAAGGAACAACGCATGAGCTATTGGGGACGAACCTTGCACTTTTGAACCTCGATCAAGCGACGAGGATGACACCTGAGATGACACTCCACTCTCCAAATTTCCCTTTCCCGTGAGGATCTAAATTCTCGATAGATGCAACGTGTACACCCCGGCGACATTACCAGCCAAGAGTTCGAGCTCATGACAACTTAGCTACCGTGACCACCACGGACGTTTTAAGACTTCATGAGACCCTGGGCTGTTACGCAAAAGTAGATCCTGAGCTTCTACGCAAAAATAGGCCCTGGGTTATATAGGCCCCACATATGACCCAAAAAAGCAAATAGTGCAATTTATACGCTGTCAAATACTTGTACAAACCAGAAACAAATAAATGTGTATGACTTACAAAAGCAAAAAATCGCCTCGACCGATGACCACCTTTTGACTTAATGAATAATGATGGTGTATGGCGGAAGGCCAAGACCTTTATGGGAACGATAGTCATCACATGTAGCCAGTTGACATATCAGGTAATTCTTAGTTTTTCGTAGAATCAAACCGGAAATAACATTTGACAGTTGAAATTATTCGTTAGTTATATTATTATAATTATTAATTATATATTTTTTTCTTAAAATTTCTCCCCTTTGTTGTCGTAAAACATGAATAAACCCTCTTCTAAGTTATATATTTCAAAAATTCAGGTTGAGCCTCTGTACAGAGGTCTGATCTATACGCAAGCAAAATATTATTATAATCGAAGTATTTTTCACAAAAGAACATTTTGAAAAAAGGTTATTCTAAGTTCATTTTTTGCCGAAATATTGTATTTAAATAATTTTTTTTTGTTAAAATGTGTCCTTAAAACCATTTTATGCATGTATTCTAATCTGACACTAAATATCACGAAAATTATCCATTTATGCGCTTTTTTAAAATCACGGTTCCGAACGTAGTCGGATACCTTAATTTTCCTTAAAATGCTTTTTATTTTACGTTATAATCATGATAATCCAGGGGAGGGTTTCGAAGAAAATTAATGTCAGCTAGCGTACACTAATTCAAAATACGATTGCTTGGTTTCTTGTATTTAACTTAAATTTCCAATTCAAGAATTATGCCAAGTTATTGTTAATAATTCAATAATTTGATGCATGTTTTCATTTTGATTCTATTAGTCAAGTATTTTAAACTTGATATTCTTATATATTTTTATTAATTTCTTTTTAATTAATTTTTTTTCCTACTATTGCAAGAGTTACTATTTCCTCAAGTAAAATTATGATTATCTTTTTTTTTCTTCTTGTTTTAAATATTTTCGTCAAAGGAATAACTTCAAATTTTAATTGTTAAAATTACTTTCAATTTTTAATACCCATTGAAATACTTATAAACATAAATGCAACGATTTAAATAAATGTTTAGGATAAATGTGAATAATTCTTCGAACATGTATATTAATTAAAAAAATTTTAAATAAAAATGTAAAAGCAATTAAATTTTAACTGCTAATACGATACTAGAAATCAATTCAATGCTATAGTCGAAATATTAATATCCTTTGGAAGAAAGTCATAAATGTTTAATTATGATATATTTCAAATATGAATTTAATTTAAAATGTTTTGGGTTTATAATCAAAGTATTTTTAATTTCATTATTATTAATTGTGAATAATTACGATAAATAGAGTACACTTTTTTAAAATATAATACATTATTAGAATTATTATATTTTAAATGAAGTTTAATTATGTTAATAACGGAAAAATGTGTTTGTGAAGAAATAAACTTGTGGGAAAGGATTTAATTGAAATGAGTTTTTAATTTTAAACTGATGCAGAAAAGAAATAAGAACCAAAACTCATTAATTATTTAATTTAACGTGAAAAAGTATTACGTCCCAGTCTAATTTATTTGATAGCAATTTTTTAATTATTTTTAAAGTACTGTAGATAGATTTCGTTACTCAACTACTATTGTATGAACTAAAAGACCGCTTGCACAAAACGATAGAAAATTTTTTTATAGCTATTAAACTTTGTTAAGCTTTAGATGAATTACTTTATTTTCTTTTTCATTAATGCTATTTAATGGAGTTTTGGAAAAATTCGATTTACATCTAAAATATAAGTGTAACGAGTTCTTTTCACTCAATTTTACTAATCCTCTGGGAGAAATACTTCTAACAAATAGTTTTATTTGAGAAACTCTTCTGAAAGGGAACTGCAATTTATGCCAAGTAGAACTACTGTTTAAATTTTAGTGAATTGAATTCGATGAAGATAGCAACTGGACGTGTTGACAGATTAGATTATAGTTTATGTTTAAATTGTTAGTGTATCTAGAAAAAAGATTAGGGACCTTGGGATTCGAGTTCAAGGAATTTCACTGAGTATCTGCAATAAATAATAATATATATTTTCGCATAGTATTGAGAGTAGGCTAAAGCAGACTCGCTCACATTAGCTTTAAAAATTGGAAAATTCATGAAAGTCATTTTTAATGATGGCTCTTCATTCTATCAACCCTCACACCAACATAAGCGGAGGCTCACTGCAAGAGGTATATAGAAAAAGAGAGTCTGAATTTAAAATTTCAAACTAGTATTTACTTTTAATTCTCAGAATTTAAAGATGATAATGCATTGAAACACATTAGTATTTATACGCTGTTATCAGTTTTTTCTTCACATAACATATCTGAGAAAGGTCTTTTAGGGATCCAATTTTACACAGGCTCATAATAGTGTGAACAATTATTCATATCTTTAGTCTCCTTTTGCGTTAAGTATAAAGCACGCTTTCTTTTTTATGCCGAAGACATTAAAACATAATTATCATTTTAGTAAATCACACGAAATAAGATGATTCCGAGTCGTTTACCTCCCACATTTCCTGCAAATTTGTCGGTCTGGTAGCGAATAACCCAGTATATGCTAAAAGAATATTACATTTTAAACAACTTCCTTTATCACCGCCTAATTAAAATGTGACCTCTTAAAGTAAAATGGTTCCCCACCTTTTTGGATGTTTATTACAGCGTGTCTATATTCATAATTATTCATATTATTAATGTCCAGTGGGTTTATAAATGAGTGCCAAGCAGGCTTGAGGACTTAAACACTGGGAGTCTCTCTTCAGACTGACCACCTAATCGGGACATCTGTTCCTGCACCTCAGAGCCCTGGCCATTATGGGCTGTTGCGCCATTGAGTTTGAGTTTGAGTCATATTATTAATGTATAGTGTTTCATAAAAACTTCGCTAAAGGCCGTTTGTGGTATTTGGCAGTTTAATCTAATTGGACTTATCGAAGTCGATGGTTTTTTAATTGGCTTCAACTTGCCTGAAAGGTTACACAAGCAGGTAAGACAATTAAACATTTGCTTTTGATGTTTAGTTTTGAAAAGAACGTAAGCGGATCCCCACTAATTATCGTCTAGGTTACTTGCAGTGAAAAATTCTCTTTAAATGTCAATGCAAAATATTATTATAAATAATCAGATACATTTATATAGGTGTGTTTTACTATAAAATAAATTCTCTCCTTAACGAGTTCTATTTATAGTTAAGGTGTTAACACAGAATAATATTGCTTCTTTCTAGTGTATAAACAACGATAGAATACCGAGGAATATGTTATAATATGGGGCTTTTGAATATAGTTTCCAAAATTACTTTTTTGCAAATGAATGTTTGACAAAAAGTAAGATCGTGTTAAAACCCAATTCCTGATGTACCATTCTGTTACAGGGGATAGTAAAATGTTTTTCTAACCGGCAATATAATGGAAAATGTCACTTTTTTAAATTACAAATTTACTGAAAATTACCCAATTATATGATTCCATTTAAGAATTATTTCTTGAAATATAGACGAAGGGTTCATAAAATCCTTCAACAATGATTTAGAGCTTATCCGATATATAGCTGAAAGGAGTACATGAAAAAGGTCTAAGCAATTATTTTATCGCAGAAAAAAGCAATACTAATACCGTCTCTTACATTAATTATGCATTGTATATCTCTTTCACAATATTAAGTCTGGCATAATGTTGACTTTATCGTAAGTTTTCTGAATAAAAGCCATTCCGATATGGATACATTTTAGATATCTTCATGATTGCCTGTAAATTTTGTATGCTCTTTATCCATATGTATCTATGATATTGTAATTATTCATGTCATGAATTTTTCCTGCATATGTTTCATATGTTAGTCATTATGGTACATTTGTATTCAAATATAATGATGTTTCTGATATGTAAGTCCCATTGGTTTTTGATCTTCATCTATCATAGTACATGTCTTAGATCTCTAATCTCCACATAATAACTATTTTTACTATTTTGATGACTATTGGAATAGTAATGAACATACATGTAATTGTATATATATATATGCGTGGATATATGTGCCGTATTTTTCCGAATATAAGCTGATTCTATAAAAGCCGAGAGAAGGGTTTTCCTTCGAAAATCTGCCCAAATTTTGAAATCCATAAATAAGTTGAACTGGAAAAAAATTAATTGCTGTAATCTGAATCATCTCACCACGAATGCAAGAATGTTATCAAACGGATGGAATATTTTCAAATCAAATTGCTGTAAAGTAAAACGCCAGACGACAATGACAATTGTCGAATCTCTCGCAACCTTATCAGAAAATTATTTTCGTGTTCATTTGTTATTTTGTACATTATCTACATTTTTTCTTGTTTGTTTGGACAAAGAAGTGAAAAAAACTTGTACACAGCTCTCTCACGTGATCACCGACATGTTATTCATATATTTTGGAGGATAAAACTCACTGCATGATGAGTATATGCATTTAGACATATCAATCGATGAATGGGAACTTTATGAACTATTTGGAAACTCGGATTCAGACACTGACTTTAAAGTATCTACGATTTTTTTAGAATAAAACTTTATCCTTATATAAGCCGGCCTCCTTACTTTAATTTTAAAAATGTTCATAGATGCTCGGTTTAAGCAGGAAATGTACTGTATATATATATATATATATATGTGTGTGTGTGTGTGTGTTAGTTTGATATCAGAATGTTTATTTTTAATTCACAATAAAAGTCTTTAAAAAAATCTTTCGTTTCTTCTTAACTATTTTATATCGTTTTTTCTGCCTTCCTGGTTAGCCCAGAAGAGCAGTTTGTAGGTAATAGTTTTCTTCTGTCAGTTTCATGGATGACAGTTTTTCTGAAGAAAATGTCTGACTCTTGTTATCAAAGAGACCAAAAAAGACATATAAGCACTTAAAGGTTGCTAAAACTCTTTTTTTTCTTTTTGATTAGATATTTTTGGAAAGAAATCCTAAAAGCTATTTTCTTTTGAAAAATGCAATTATTTAGTTTCTTACAAAATACTGAATACATTATTAAGATGAAAATATAAAATTCCATTAAAGTACATTAATTGCTTTATAGATTAAAACGCATGTATATGATATCGAAGTGACAAACAATAATGATGTTCTCTTTCGACTTATTTTTCAAAGAAAAAAAATGTTCAATCTAAAACGGTTCTTAGTCTCTAAAATCCAACAATTATTTTCATTTCGAATCTTCTTTCAGTTTAAAATTAATAAAATATCAAAAACCTTTATATTTTTGGTATCCGACTAAGCTCGTAACAGTGATTTTGAAAAAGCGTACAAAAAATGTACGTTTTTAATAGTTATTGTCACTTAGATTAGAATACCAATTCAAAATTGTTTGAAGAATATTATTACTATAAACAATTATTTAAATACAACATCTTGGCAAACAATGAACTTAGAATTACCTATTTTCAAAACATTCTTCTTTTATGAAAAATGCTTCTATAATAATAATATTTTGCTTATATATAGCTAAAACATCCAGAGAGCCTGAACTAGGTATTTTGAAGAAATCAACATTATTTGCAGAGTTACTACCAACATAAATAATTATCGTAATTTTTTTTTGTTAAAAATTCTCATATTTTCGATAAAAAAAATTAAAGTTAAATGCAAAATGTATTCATTTTGAAATAAATAAATAAATTTAAAATTATATTAAATTTTTTAATTTGTTAAAATTTTATCAAAATGTGGATAAATCCACTTCTATAGTATATTTTTAAATAATCCTAGTTCAGTTTCTATACAGAGGTCTGAGCTATATATAGGCAAAATATTATTATTATAGAAGCATTTTCTATAAAAGGGGAATGTTTTGAAAGTAGCTAATTCTGAGTTCATTTTTCGCCAAAATATTGCGTTTTTATTGTAATAATATTCTTAAACTATTCTAATATAAGTAATACTAAATGTTAAAAAAGAAATTCGTTTGTACAGTTTTACAAAATTACGGCTCCGAACAAAGTCGAATACCTTAAAACTACATATTCGCAATCATTTTTATTCAAACTTTTAAACTTAGTTCTAAATAATGACTAATAACGTTTGTACAGTAAAACAATTAATTTGATATTCATTTCGATTAATGCAATTGTTAAACAAATAATTATTTCGTTTAAATGTATTTATGTGTAATATTAAATCAATTTGTCCCTCTCCTTAGAGCTAATGACCATTCCTTTCTTCAATAACCATTGTCTGCAAAAGAAACAAATAATATAAAAAAATAATTTTTAAGTCAATCTCTGCTTAGGTCAACAAAGAAAATTTTTAATTTAATTACTTTTTATTAAGTAGTTAATAATTGCAATTAATATAAATATATATATATATGTAGGATATTCCATTTGTAAGAAGTTAGATCATATCACATTTACCGAGGGCGGCAATTCTAATCAAAACAGTATTCCACATCAACGCCATCTAGCGTCCTTTTTAAAAACGCCGACATGAACCTTTTTCGCCAGAGGCCCACTAACATTCGTTGAGAGAAGTCGTGTTTCGCGCGTCAGCGCATTTTCGTCCGCGCCAGGCGGTAAATCTTGAATAGTACCATAACGAGTTCTATCATTCGTCCGCGCCAGGCGGTAAGTCTTATTAGCACCATAATGAATTCTATTTAATCTCAATTGCCTCCCTTAAAGTAATGTGATCTAACTTCCCTATTCTTCCGAAATATGCTTATCTAACTTTCCTATTCTTTTGAATTATTCCCCATGTAAATACTCCCCTATAATTCTTAATAAATTGTTTAGTTTTCAACTAGTTTCTTTCTTGAACTATGTTGTCTACTTTATTTCAAAATTAACTAACACACCCTAAAAACCCCTAGACACCACGCCATAAAAACCCCGCCATCTGAAGAATCCAATCTTTTTGGAAGATTTCGGTTGGATTCCCACATATATGTATATACATATGAGAGAATCACAATATTAAGTGACAAAATAGAAAAAGTGATTTCTTTTGCAATTTTCCATTCTATATAAGGTGTTGGACTGTTTTTTTTGCTCTTGTTACTATTTATTTATTAATTAAATTTAGTTATTCTATTAAATAGTGCAGTAAACATTAAATTACATTATCAGAAATTAGGCCATTCCAGGTGGGATTCAAACCCACGACATTTGGATTAGAAGTCCAACAAGCTATCCATTGCTCTACAGGGACACAACGAGAGAGATGTTTCTTTTTATATATCCTGTTGGACTGTAATTTTTGTTTGTTTCTATTTATTCATTTTTTAATTTAAATAATGAATTAATATTTAATAAAACTGTATTTGAACTGGAATAGATTTATACAAAGTATTTTATTAACGATTAAAAATTTGAACCAGATATATATATAGGGAGAGATTGAACTAACAGTAGGAATTGGAAAACTGTTTTCTCTTTGCGAACATAACTTTTGTGATTAAAGTTTAAATTTGAATTATTAAAATAAAATAATTATTAACAGGTTTTCGTCTTATCGCGTATAAATCTATCACAAATAGCACTAAGACTAGCATATAATTTACATGGACCGTCTGAAATATATGCCACTATTCTAAGCATTACTTCTATATTTCGCAATGTTTTCAGTCATCAAACAAGCCATGTAATTTTAATGTGTCTTAGATGTTTCCCGAGTGGTAAAGCAGTTTACAAATTCCTCAGTTTTCTAAAGGAAACTTCGAAATACACATTCCTAACTCTCTCTCTCTCAAATACTAAACAGATTCCTTTCAAAAAGGCTCTTGGATAGTTAGGATCTTTTATAAAAGAGGGAGAATGAGTGTAAACAATCTTTAGTTCCAAATTTAACTAATAAACATCGAACAGAGTTGCAGTTCTCTAATACGTGAACTTCAAAAGACTCAGGGAGAATCTCTTCAGCAAATATTCCAGTCTGTTTAAGACATCCAGTATAGGTTGATCTTTCGAATTAAATCTCTGTTGTTTGGACTACGGGATAAATTCAGTTATTCAAGATTTATATTATTATTTAGCGTAATGTTCAAATACAGTTTCTTGAGGTACGTAATTTATCAAAACATATGCTACAACATAAAGAAATATGTAAACTGTGGCAGAAAAAACGACGAACGAAAATATTTTCTTATAAGACTGCTTTTCCATTATTATTATATTCTAGGCAAAGTTTTCTATCTTGTTAGTGCAAATTTGATTTTGCGGTTGAAAAATGGAAGTGAAAAACTGGAAATATTTCGTTAAACATTTTCCTATTCTGTGATATGAAGAGATTGGTTAAGGAAATTGTAAACTTTTGTATTTTTGCATATATTAAATTTTTTATGTGAAAGGATTTTAACTTTGTTGAAATGAGAGAATTAAAAAAAAAAACCTGTTTAATAAAATATATGCTGTTATACTGCTGTTCCAAAAAGATAATAATTACATTTACTCATATATTAAATTAATGTCAACTAAATTAACTATAGATTTTTGAAAACATATAAAGACATTTAACAGAAACTTCAAACCCTAGCTCGTTATCTGGCAAAGAAGTTTCAAAAGAATATTTTACCTTTATTTAATTAAATCTGTACTATTAAAAAAAATTCATAAATGTTCTCTATGTGTAAATATAAAAGTTATTTTAAAGCAATATTTTCTGTTTGCTTGAAACAAAATTTGATTTGACTTTATTTAAAGTTACTGTGGACAGCTAAAATGTGAAAAATTAACCAAAATATCGAAAAAATATTGATTTATTTTAGGGCGATATAGTAGCCCTTTTATAAATCCAAAAAACTTGTTTCTGGAATTTTTACTGAATTATGGGGAAATTTCGATCCTTTTATCCATTACCACGCACCTTTGTTTACATTTCGCTGTCATGATTACAAAGCTGTCATATATTTTGACAAAATATTCTTTTCCTTTAACCAAACCTCGCTATTTTTTAATATCGCCTTATCAAGTGTTCAGGATAGCAGCAATTTACCTTAACCTGTATCTGAGATTGAAATTGGCATTACGTGTTAAGAATTCGTTCAGATTTGCATGTACATTTTTTATTCGATTTTATTCAAACTTTATATTAACTTTACTAAACAAAAATTTCTTTTCAGAACAAAAGATTCCTTCCGACTTTGTTTGTGGTATGAAATTATAAATATGGATCTCTCTCTTACATCAACCAGATATAAAATAAAAACAAAAAGGCCATCCTTCTAAAAAGAGAAAGATGTCTGAAGATAGCAAGAGGCTATGGCAGAATTCAACTGAAAATGTTCATGAAAAAAAGTACAGAATACAGTGATCTTGTATAGTAAGATCAATCATCTGACCCTGGTTTATCTTTCAAACCTGAAGCAAGTTATATTTCCCTGACAAGGCTATGTTTTCTGGAACGTTGCAGAAAGTTTCTTGTGAGTATTGTTCATACTGTGTTCATACTACCGAACAGTAACATTCCATGTGGCACTCCATGAAGAGCGAGTGATGTAATGAAAGCTATGGAAGTGAGTTTCCAACAGGGAAAAGGAGGCTCATGTGACAAATAGCAAACTGGCCAGTGCCTTCTTATCCATAGGCAAAGGTTAAGCATCTTTGGAAATTTCTTTTCTGTGCTAAACATGCCAACTGTGTGGACAGAAATACTTACAACTAGATCATCATCATTTATACTTTGATAGGAACCTTTCGTTTTTGCGTAGGAACAAAACAACAAGATCTTCACAAAAGCTCATTGTCGCCACTCACATTACGAGAACCGTCAGGCTTAATTATATTTAAAGACCAAATGTCTGAATTTTCTCTCCTACACAGACGGTAATTTTTGCTGAATTCACTCAGAATTCCGAAACTGCATTATTTAGTAAATCCACTTGTTTAATTAATATTCCACAAAAACTAAATCAAGTGTATTTCCTTTGTATTAATGTACCGCAATTAGGCTTAGAGATCGCAATGCTATCAGTTTTAATAACTAGGAGTTTTCTCCGTGTTATCAGAAAAGTGTGTGTCTAAAATATTATCTCTAGCAAGATATTCCTCTGCTTATCTTTGATCAATTAATTCGGCTTCGATTTTAATTTTTAGCAAGAAAGTGAAGCATAATGACACACAAGTAAAAACAATTTTCTTCTCGTTTACTTTGGAAATATAACAAATTCGAATAAAGAATTATACGAAAACGGATGAATAGATTATACAGCCAGGCAAAAGGAAGTAAAGAAGAAAGTTTTCGGTTGCTTTCTTGAATTTAAAAATTGTTTTAATAAACGAAGAAGCTCATAATTTAAGTCGATCAAAAGATGAAGATGAAAAAAGTGGTGGTCATTATCTTTTAAATTCCACGTCATTCTCGTAAAGATTTTGATGCCCTGGTTCACTTCAAAAATACAGCGCTTTCTATTGCTCATTATTGGGTATTAAGAAATTTGAGAAGATAACTCGGCTAAGACATCTCAGCCGCGAATGTTTGATTGATTGTTTTCTTAATGTAACACTAAGATGCAAGAAGAGAACTACTGGCGGCGATCTTCATAATATTGAACCAACGTTAAATGATTTGGACGCCCCATTAACCCGATCTCCAAATTTCCACTCTCTTTTAAAGTGAAGGCTTCGATTATCCACAGATTTAGCATTCATCAGACCTGTTACGTGACGGCTCTACAGTGGAATTAGTTCAGTGACTCGATTTCAGCTGTGGGAAATTGGTTATCGTGGTGACAACTGGCAACGAGATATTTCTAGTATGTAGCACGTCACTTTGTAACGGGTCCATCCACAAACCTCTCGCTAATCCTTTGGGAGAAATCCATTTTTTTTTAATGTTGTCCTATGGAAAACTTTTTCCCGAAGAAGAATACACAGTTTATGTAAATGAAGGCTTATATTTAAGCATTTTTAGGTACGAGAGAGAGAGAGGTTAGGAGTTAGATGATAAAAATTAGTGATTAGCGGAAAGTAGTGGAAAGCTTATCGATTAATTGCTTAATATTTAAAGATTGTTAATTGATGATTTAGTCAATAAGTTGTAATTGAATAACAACAACAAGAAGTCGAATAGCTGAGAAAGGAATTACGATAATTCAGACCTAAGTAATCAAAGAGTTCTAAGCTTAAGTTAATTGAATCATTATAAATGATTAAGTATTTATTCTACCGCGCATAGTAGCTCCTATACTTTTTAGAAGTGTACATTTTCTACCCTGGGGTTGTTGAAATTTAGTAAAGGAATAATAAACTAGAATTGTTCTGACTATGACTGATCTTTATTCTAACTCCAAAAAACATCAATAAATGCGGCGGCCCATCCATTACAACTTATTTTCTTCGGAATTCAATGTTCATATATTTATTTTAATATATATAATTAAATAAAACATTATTTATTCAAAAAATAGACTATGAAATAAATAAATGAACAAAATGAAAAATTTCATTTGAAGAACACTTTAAGGTTTGCAGAACGAGATCCCGGTGTTTCCGAGATTTCATTTTTATCTAATTATATTTTAAAACTTTTTTCTCATCAAAATTTTCTAAGAATCTAATTCTCAGAAAATTTATATACATTTTTTTTTTAGAGATTTTCATTGGAATAGGCAAAATTATTTTTAGAAATTCAACTGGAACTTCTGTTTCAAATGAGGTAACATTTGACATTGATTCACATTCTGATTCGATAACTGGATCAATTTGTACACAAAAACCATTCGATGTAGCAGAAGAACTAGATAAAGTTATCTAAGAGGGGGAAATGCAGCAAAATGGAGTCGATTAGACTTGAGACATCTTGAGACATAGTCATCAAAAATTTAAGAAGAAAAGTCTGTTTCTGAAAATGGAGGGTGAGGTGATGTCTACCAGGAAAGAACATGCTCCTATTTCATGAC
>BMAV01016893.1:37145-90642 GCA_019973955.1 Trichonephila inaurata madagascariensis
AATTGCAATTAATATAAATATATATATATATGTAGGATATTCCATTTCAATATTAATTGACAAAATAGAAAAATGATTTCTTTTGCAATTTTCCATTCTATATAAGGTGTTGGACTATTTTTTTTTTTGCTTGTTACTATTTATTCATTAATTAAATTTAGTTATTCTAATAAATAAGGCAGTAAACATTAAATTATATTCTCAGAAATTAGGCCATTCCAGGTGGGATTCAAACCCACGACATTTGGATTAGATGTCCAACAAGCTATCCATTGCTCTACAGGGACACAACGAGAGATGTTCCTTTTTATATATCCTGTTGGACTGTAATTTTTGTTTGTTTCTATTTATTCATTTTTTAATTTAAATAATGAATTAATATTTTTAAAAAACTGTATTTGAACTGGAATAGATTAATGGAAAGTATTTTATTAACGATTAAAAATTTGAACCAGATATATATAGGGAGAGATTGAACTAACAGTAGGAATTGGAAAACTGTTTTCTCTTTGCGAACATAACTTTTGTGATTAAAGTTTAAATTTGAATTATTACAATAAAATAATTATTAACAGGTTTTCGTCTTATCGCGTATAAATCTATCACAAATAGCACTAAGACTAGCATATAATTTACATGGACCGTCTGAAATATATGCCACTATTCTAAGCATTACTTCTATATTTCGCAATGTTTTCAGTCATCAAACAAGCCATGTAATTTTAATGTGTCTTAGATGTTTCCCGAGTGGTAAAGCAGTTTACAAATTCCTCAGTTTTCTAAAGGAAACTTCGAAATACACATTCCTAACTCTCTCTCTCTCAAATACTAAACAGATTCCTTTCAAAAAGGCTCTTGGATAGTTAGGATCTTTTATAAAAGAGAGAGAATGTGAGTGTAAACAATCTTTAGTTCCAAATTTAACTAATAAACATCGAACAGAGTTGCAGTTCTCTAATACGTGAACTTCAAAAGACTCAGGGAGAATCTCTTCAGCAAATATTCCAGTCTGCTTAAGACATCCAGTATAGGTTGATCCTTTGAATTAAATCTCTGTTGTTTGGACTACAGGATAAATTCAGTTATTCAAGATTTATATTATTATTTTATGTAATGTTCAAATACAGTTTCCTAAAGTACGTAATTTATCAAAACATATGCTACAACATAAAGAAATATGTAAACTGTGGCAGAAAAAATGATGAACGAAAATATTTTCTTATATATATAAGACTGCTTTTCCATTATTATTATATTCTAGGCAAAGTTTTCTATCTTGTTAGTGCAAATTTGATTTTGCGGTTGAAAAATGGAAGTGAAAAACTGGAAATATTTCGTTAAACATTTTCCTATTCTGTGATATGAAAAGATTGGTTAAGGAAATTGTAAAGTTTTGTATTTTTGGATATACTAAATTTTTTTATGTAAAAGAATTTTAACTTTGTTGAAATGAGAGAATTAAATGAAAGTCTGTTTAATAAAATATATGCTGTTATACTGCTGTTCCAAAAAGATAATAATTACATTTACTCATATATTAAATTAAGGTCAACTAAATTAACTATAGATTTTTGAAAACATATAAAGACATTTAACAGAAACTTCAAACTCTAGCTCGTTATCTGGAAAAGAAGTTTCAAAAGAATATTTTACCTTTCTTTGTTTAATTAAATCTGTACTATTAAAAAATTTTCATAAATGTTCTCTATGAGTAAATAAAGAAGTTATTTTAAAGCAATATTTTTTGCTTGTTTGAAACAAAATTTGATTTGACTTTATTTAAGGTTACTGTGGACAGCTAATATGCGAAAAATGAACCAAAATATCCAAAAAATATTGACTTATTTTAGGGCGATATAGTAGCCCTTTTATAAATCCAAAAATATTGTTTCTGGAATTTTTATTCCAGAAACAAGTTTTTTGGATTTATGAATTATGGGGAAATTTCGATCCTTTTATCCATTACCACGCACCTTTGTTTACATTTTGCTGTCATGCTTACAAAGCTGTCATATATTTTGACAAAATATTCTTTTCCTTTAACCAACCTCGCTATTTTTTTAAATATCGACTTATCAAGTGTTCAGGATGGCAACAATTCACTTTAACTGTATCTGAGATTGAAATTGGCATTACTTGTTAAGAATTCGTTCAGATTTGCATGTACATTTTTTATTCGATTTTATTTAAACACACACTTTGTATTGACTTTACTAAACAAAAATTTCTTTTCAGGACAAAAGATTCCTTACGATTTTGTTTGTGGTATGAAATTATAAATATGGATCTTACATCAGCCAGATATAAAAAAAAAAAAAAAAAACTAAAGGCCATCCTTCTAAAAAGAGAAAGATGTCTGAAGATAGCAAAAAGTGGTGGCAGAAATCAACTGAAAATGTTCTGGAAAAAATTACAGAATACTATGATCTTGTAGTAAGGTCAATCATCTGATCCTGGTATATCTTCCCAACCTGAAGCAAGTTATATTTCCCCCACAAGTCTATGTTTTCTGGAATATTGCAGTAAGTTTCTTGCGAGTATTGTTCACACTGTGCCCTTACTACCAAACAGCAACATTCCATGTGGTACTCCATGAAGACAGAGTTTTTAAGCGAGTGATGTAATGAAAGTTATGGAAGTGAGTTTCCAAGAGGGGAATAAAAGCTCATGTGACAAATAGCAAACTGGCCAGTGCATTCTTATCCATAGGCAGAAGTTAAGCTTCTTTGGAGACTTTCTATCTGTGCTAAACATGCCAACTGTGGACAGAAAGACTTAGAACTAGATCATCATCATTTGTACTTCGATTGGAACCATTCATTTTTGCGTCGGAACAAAACAACAAAATCTACACTAATGCTCAGTTTTACAAATTGTCGCCGGCAGCTCACATTACGAGAACCTTCAGGCTTAATTATATTTAAAGACCAAATGTCTGAATTTTTTTTTTCCTACACAGACGGTAATTTTTGCTGAATTCACTAAGAATTCCTAAACTGCATTATTTAGTAAATCCACTGTTTAATTAATATTCCACAAAAATTAAATCAAGTTTATTTCCTTCGTATTAATATACCGCAATTAGGCTTAGAGATCTCAATGTTGTCAGTTCAAACAACTAGGAGTTTTCTCCGTGTTATCAGGAGAGTGTGTATCTAAAAGATTATCTCGCAAGAAATTCCTCTTCTTATCTTTGATCAATTAATTCGGCTTCGATTTTAATTTTTAGCAAGATATTGAAGCATAATGACACACAAATAAAACCAATCTTTTCTTTTACTTTGGAAATATAACACATTCGAATAAAGAATTATATGAAAAAGGATGAATAGATTATACAGCTAGGCAAAAGGAAGTAAAGAAGAAAGTTTTCGGTTGCTTTCTTTAATTTAAATATTATTTTAATAAACGAAGAAGCTCGTAATTTAAGTCGATCAAAAGATGAAGATGAAAAAAGTGGTGGTCATTATCTTTTAAATTCCACGTCATTCTCGTAAAGATTTTGATGCTCTGGTTCACTTCAAAAATAAAGCGCTTTCTATTGCTCATTATTGGATGCTAAGAAAGTTGAAAAGATAACTCGGCTATGACATCTCAGTCGCGAATGTTTGATTGATTGTTTTTTTAATGTAACACTAAGATGCCAGATGAGAAGTACTGGCGACGATCTTCATAATATTGAACCAACGTTAAATGATTAGGACGTCCCATTAAACCGATCTCCAAATTTCCACTCTCTTCTAAAGTGAAAGCTTCGATTATGCACAGATTTAGCATTCATCAGACCTGTTAAGTGACGGGTCTACAGTGGAATTAGTTCAGTGACTCGATTTTAACTGTTGGAAATTAGTTATCGTGGTTGCAACTGGCAACGAGATATTTCTAGTATGTAGCACGTAACTTTGTAACAGTTCCATCCACGAATGTCTCGCTAATCCTTTTGGGGAAATCGATTTATTTTTGCTGTTGTCCTATGGAAAACTTTCTCCCAAAGAAGAAAACACGGCTTATGTAAATGAAGGCTTATATTTAAGCATTCACTTTTAGGTACGTGAGAGAGAGAGAGAGGTTAGGAGTTAGATGATAGAAATTAGTGACTAGCGGAAAGTAGTGGAAAGCTCGACGATTAATTGCTTAATATTTAAAGATTGTTAATTGATGATTTAGTCAAAAATTTATAATTGAATAATAACGACCAGAAGTCTAATAGCTGAGAAAGGAATTGCGATAATTCAGATCTAAGTAATCAAAGAGTTCTAAGCGTAAGTTAATTGAATTATTATAAATTATTAAGTATTTTTTCTACCGTATAGAGTAGCTCTTATACTTTTTAGAAGTGTGCATTTTCTACCCTGGGGTTGTTGAAATTTAGTAAAGGGATAATAAACTAGAATTGTTCTGACTATGACTGATCTTTATTCTAACTCCAAAAAACATCAATGAACACGGCGGCCCATCCATTACAACTTATTTTCTTCGGAATTCAATGTTCATATATTTATTTTAATATAGTGTATAATTAAATAAAACATTATTTATTCAAAAAATAGACTATTAAATAAATAAATGAATAAAATGAAAATTTTCATTTGAAGAACACTTTAGGGCAGTGTTTCTCAAACTGTGGGGCGCGCCCCCCTGGGGGTGCGATACCCCTACGAGGGGGGCGCTAGCATATCGAAAATAAAAGATTTACGAACTAATTAATTTACTCTAATGAATCAAAACAAAATACTTTCAGACATAATTAAAAAATGCACTTTTACTCTGATATAATTTATAGGCGATATATATAGTAAGTCATCTCTCTCTCTCTCAAAAATAAAAACCTCTTCAATACCTAATTAGCTATTTTTTATAAAAAAAACCCAAATAAAAAATCTTTTATTTGATTTGCTGTAATCTCATGATGAGTGATTTTTACTACTCTTTCAGAGAAAAAACAAATCTCAGACCCAGAATCGAAAAAATTTAGGAACATAAAAAATTCATCACTGTGGTTATTTTTGAAATACTGCACATTATAGCTGTAATCTGTTTTTGCTGATAATCTATTTGACCTTCTAAGTTATTGGTACAGTTAGTTATGACCCCTCTGTTATGCGTTTATTTCTCATTTAGGCAAGTTGTAAGTAATGTATTTCTCTGTTGCGCTTTTTCGCGTGCAAAAGAGTTTTATGATATTTGGAAAATCACACACTTCGAAGGATTACTTGGCCAAGACATATTTTTATGAGTATTCTCAAACATATAAAGCATAATGAAAAACGTTTTACTCAATGTTTTTAGCGGTAACATAAATATTATCATAATGAATACATTTTTAACCCGGAAGTGGTCGCGCGGGACACACATATCACAAAATCGTTAATTCTGGCAAAACTGTTTATTTGTTACCAAAGAAAAATTGAAAAGTTCTTGAAAGTAGATAAGTTTACTTTCTCTTAATTAAATTATTCACTAGAACCATGATTTGTATCGTGTACAATTTAATAATTTTATAAAAAAAGGATTGGGGTGACTCAATCACCCCGCGTGACCATTAACGCTAGTATCGAGTGTGTGTCTGACACCGGGATAAAACATTTTGAAGTCTTCTCGCTCTTTAAATATTAAAAATAACACTATTATTCTTCATTAGAATTTTATATTATTTTTATTGTTTAACATTAGTTCTAAATGCTAATTCCGTGAGGCTTAAAACTACAGTTCACTTAAAACTAATTATAGTATTAGCATTCATTTTTTAAAATATCATTTTACATTTTCGTAAGCAATGTCGCGCATTTGGATTTACTCTCCTGACAATTTAGCTATTTATCAAGTATGTTTTAGTTTTTTAAAAAATGAACTCGCGTTCAAAGAGCGGGTACTTCAGACACTATAATTTTAATGTATCAGTGCTGCACAAGGTATTTTATAACTAATTTATTAATACTAAATTAAGAGCAAGTTTAATAAGTATTAGCGACTTCCGTGGGCTTGTCTTGCAGAGGAAAGTTTTTTTAAAGGAAGGCTTACGATTAGAAATTGACACTCTGAGTGTATTTTCTATATATTTGGCTGAGATCTATATTTTGTCTTGAAAGCAGCCACTGCATTTTAGAATCTGTTCTAATTTAAAAATTCGAGAAAAAAAATAAAATATATATTACTTAAAAAAGTTACATATATAAAATTTAATATACTTATCTTATTAATTTGTACGGTTTATAAAATTAAGATAGTTTTGTAGCTTTAGCGTCAAAGTGCATTATTATTGCATTCAATACATTATTATTGTATAAGGTCGGCGCAATAAAAATTATAATTGAAAAGGGGGTCACCAGGATTGAAAGTTTGAGAAGCACTGACTTATGTTATTAATTTGTACGGTTTATAATTTAGATCGCGTATTGTAGTTTTAGCGTCAAAGTGCATTATTATTGCATTCAGTACATTAGTAATGTATAAGGGGGTCGCAATAAAAATTGTGATTGAAAAGGGGGGCGTCAGTATTCAAAGTTTGAGAAGCACTGCTTTAGGGTTTGCAGAACGGGAATTCCGGTGTTTCTTCAAATCCCGGGATTAAAACAACTAATGCCGAGATTTCATTTTTATCTAATTATATTTTAAAACTTTTTTCTCATCAAAATTATCTAAGAATCTAATTCTCAGAAAATTTATAATCATATTTTTTGAGAGATTTTCATTGGAATAGGTAAAATTATTTTTAGAAATTCAACTGGAACTTCTGTTTCAAATGAGGTAACATTTGACATTGATTCACATTCTGATTCGATAACTGGATTAATTTGTACACAAAAACCATTCAATGTAGCAGAAGAACTAGATAAAGTTATCTAAGAGGGAAATGCAGCAAAATGGAGTCGATTAGACTTGAGACATAGTCATCAAAAATTTAAGAAGAAAAGTCTGTTTTTGAAAATGGAGGGTGAGGTGATGACTACCAGGAAAGAACATGCTCCTATTTCATGACAAAAAAGCTTACTAGTGTAGAGTCTGTACGAGCGGTTTCTTTAGCACAGAACAATTTGTAAAAAAATAAGAAGCTGTTTAAACGCTGAACGAACAGTTTTTAGAAAAATTATTTAAGAAGCACTTTTTTTAAATATTTCATTATGAACTATTTTTTATTTTTTTTGTTACGATGAATTAAGTTTTTTTTTTATTTGTTTAAGTAAATTATAATATTAAGCCAATGTTTTTAGTTTTATTATGTAATTTCAACTCTGTTAATGTGTAAGTATTTTTCATAAATAGTTCAATCTTAGTCCCGGGATTTGGATAATGTAATCCCGAGATTGAAAATATAACACAGAATTGAAAACCCTAGAACACTTATAGGACGAGTGTTTTGAATTGTGTTTACACAAAATGGCAATGTTCCTAAATCATACTTTTCAAGGAATTTTTATTTCTTATATTTTTCTCCAAAATTTATCCAATACTTTTTATTTATTTTCTTTCTTTTTAAAAAAAAAAAAAAAGAGGCGCAGAATTTCCACGTGTTGTGTCGTTCATCACACTTGTTTTAAGAGAGTCTTCTGCGTTATGTTAAAAATAGGAACCAGACTTAGAAGATTTTTTGGTGCAAAAAATTATTCCGAAACATATATTATATTTTGGCTTCACTATCCTATAGAGAGCAGCATATTTCATCATACTACTCATTTTTATCCAAGATGACCCATTTTTTGTAGTATAAAATGTGTTTCCCATTTTTTCCCCTATACCGTAATGTTAGATGAGGTATCCCTTTACATGTTAAAAGATAAAAACAATTATTTATGTAATATTTTGAAATTTTAAGAATACTATATTATAAACAAATGTATGAGTTACAATGTTGCAAAATTTCACGAAAATTGAGACATTTTTCTGTCGGAAAATGTGATTCGCGTTTAGTTCCGACCTCTTACATTGGCCGAAGACAACCTTAAAGAGGTACACATTCTCTGTCACTCATATAATGATTGTACGCACAGCTCAGAGGTGCAATAAAGTCCACTGATTTTCTAACAACAACTTACAACAATTCATTATTAAAAAAATGAATCAATTTATATATGTATACATGTAATCATAATGAATACAACAAAATACATAGCTTTGATATAATTTATTCATGATGACGTGATTTACAAGTATAGTGAAGTAACATCGATATTTCTACTTTAAAATGACACATATCTATATGTAATATCAGATACATTTAAACACATTGAAGTAAGAAGAATAGGACAATACACACAGAAACATCAAAGCATATATACATTAATTCTTTTAAATGTTTGCTGAAATATCCAATGCTTTTTAATAACATAATTCATATTTTTATTTAAATATTGTTCTTGCTTACTCTGTACAAAATTTTGCAGTGGCTTTGAGAAGTTCATTTTTTTTAAAATTTTGTATTTTATTCACAACTTTTTTATTACCTTCTGAATCACCTGTTTACTATATAAAGGTTTAATCGTTATAGTGTCATAATATTTCCTATTTCAATAAACTCAGCTAGCTGTATTTATATTATTTTACTGTCAAACTTTTCCTTTCCATTACAAAACACTGGAAGTTGTAAGCAAATATTTCGAAATCTATAATAATGTGAAGGTATTTATATCTATATTCTTTGGACTGCATTAAAATACGAAATTCTTCCAAGTAGTTTATTGATGTCTTAAATAAAAAAAAAATTTATGCTGTCAACCGATTTTATTTCTTCCGGTAAATTATTGCAAACTCATTTTAGATATCTATTAAGAAATAAATATTTAACAGAATCTTCACGAATACTACCATTTATTGCTACAATAATACCTTTTTTTTTCTTTCTCTATCCTTAAATCTTATTAGTATTTTTTGTTTCCATACTTTTCCATTTCGCCGGCGCAGGCGATGAAGTTGCTAAAATGATACAACTGGCGCCCAATGGAATATTCTTGCTAGTAACTTTTTACCAGCACATTTTTAAAGTAAGTCATGGACTTTATTTTAGAAGTATCGTCTTTTTCCTAAATAAAAGTCAAAAATGAATGAAAAACCAATGAAAACTTCGGCTTTGCCGAGAAGAGTTGTTGTGTACTGTGTGTTATCGCCAAAAAAGTCTGATTGGCGTGATTTGTGCCGGAGAAAAGGAAAATCGTATTTTTTTCTTAATTAAGAACTAGATGACTTTTGACTAGATGAAGTTTGAATATACACTTCGTATATCTAAATTTATCGATTATTATATTCAGTAAAATGAAATATGTTAATCATAATTTTTAATTAATCTTAACTCTTTAATAACTCTCATCTTTTTTCTTATGTAGCTGATTAATTATCTCATTTTAGTTTTAAATCTATATTTTTATAAATTTATACTTTTTCATAAATTAATATTTGAATTGCTGATTATCGAATTTCGATCTAGCATTAGAAAAAGACATACTACAAAATATTTTAATAAAAGATATAAAACATTTTTGACGTTGAATCTAAAACTTTTGGACTTGAAGTTTTTAAAAAATAAATAAGTTGTTAAAAATTCGATAAATGTTATTTTCTCATGAAAGACTTAATTCTTGAAATAAATTAATTCAGAGAAAATACTGTGGTTAATTGTATTCATTTTCTACATGGAATATTGAGCTTGACTAAGCAGCAAAAATAAAACGCAGCAACCTTTTTACAAAAGCAAAAAGTTATTGGTATCATTTTTAGAGTTTCATCTATTTAGTGTTCCCAATTTTTTTAAAATAATTTTTGATGTAATATATTAGACTTCTCAATCTAAGCAAAACAAGCAATTCTGTGATGATGTGGTCTCTCAATGAGCAACATTCATGACAATCACATGATGAATGCAATAAGTATTCTACTTTGAATCCGAACTGTAATTAAACTTGTTGTTCCAATAGTAAAATTCATATAAAATTTCAAATTTGATAAACGAGTCAAGATGATCAAATATTAAAATTTTTAAAGAGATTTCAAAATTAAAAACTAATTATATTATGCGTGTACTTTTAAATCAAATGTATTTGATTACATATATGTGGGGTTTTATGTTAATAAAATTGCACTTTTTTAAAGAAAAGTTTCAGTAAAATCAAAAGTTGGTAATAGCAAAATGCATGAGCTGATTGGAACGCATGAACACGCGATTGCACTTATCATGTGACTATGACGTCACATGAATTTCGTCGTATAATAATTTAGGTAAATGTGAATACAGATCTACCCCTTAAAATTTTACATACTTTTAAAAGCAAAAGATGAAAATAAGCCTGCGTATTTTTCTTTCAATTGTTCTTTTTTCAATAATTATCTATTCTCTTCTGAATTTCAGCTCAATCGATTCTGAAAAGGGAAATGTGTATGTAAGATGTGGCATTCCAGAACAAGCTCGACATTGGCATGTACATGAGTTTAAAAGAAAAACTTTTCATAACTGTGTGAATGTATCTAACTTTTCACAATCGCAGTTTTATAAACGGTTTTAAAAAGTTCTTTTACTATCTACATCAGAAGGGAGTAGAACTAACTATAAAAATTGCAATTTGTGCTATATTACTGAGTAAACATTGCATGATATGTAACTATTATGGACAATGTAATACACTGGATAAATGACTTAAATTATACAGATAAAAATAATTACTACTCAGGATGTGCATTATTTCTTTGTTTACAGGTTGTGCAATATAGTATCAGCCTCAAGGATATAAGATCAACATTGGAATACAGTTATTTTTTATGGTAAAGAACAAGGCCTGCAACTTTTACATAAAAAACTACTGTAAAATAGACAAAAATGTGTGAGATTATTACTCCACAGACTATTTTGTTGAAATTTTAATCTGAATCAATAATATATAATTCTTTACTGAATGTAAGCTTCAGAAACCTTCCAACATAAGAGATGGATTGTGGAGCATATTTTATTTTGGTAAAATCTGTTAGAATAAGTTTTTTTTTTACTACAACATGCTGCTTCTTATATTATAATAAAATCAGAATCTTGTTTTAATTTTGGAGTCTCGTTCCTATAGGCTTCAAAATTAAATAAAGGCAACTTTAAATATTGTTATTTTTTTCAAATAGAAAATGGTTTATATTTTAATTTTCTCTATTAGAATGAAATTTGGAACTTATATTCATTTGTAGCTGTTATGTTCTATTCATGGAAAATGTAAGACACAGACATTTTAAGAAAGAAATTTATTTTTATAGGCTTGAAAAGAAATTTGAATAACTTAGAGCCCCCTTTGTTTATTAATGTGTACTGAAATTTATGAATTTTATTTATAATGATAATGCAGAAAAAAATGAAGGAGGAGCTCTAGTCATCCATGAAACTCCATTGTCAGACCGTAAAGGCATTTATTATTATTATTATTATTTTAAAGTCAAATGTATGAGTCGTATCCACGTCAATAAGTATAAAATTGTCATTTTTTAAATAATTAAATATTTGTTTTAATATAAAGTATTTAATATTAAAATAATGTTAAATATAAAAAGTGTATTTTATTTAAAAATGTTTCATTTGAAAATTTATTGAGATTTTATAATTGAAAACACACACATTTGAAAAAATCTTTTGTTTGAATAATTTTATAAATAGTTTAGTTGCGGTATAAATAATTTGGATTGATTTATCTAATTTCGCTATGAAAATAATTTCTAATTTTTCAAATATTAAAAGATGTAAAGGAATTGGGCTTATTAATGAAAAATTCCTGCAAAGCGTGCTATTTTGCAGTTAAGACATTTTAAGTGACAGAACTTTTTTGTCCCATTCTTAATTAATATAAATGTAGAATAGATTAACTCTCTCTTATGAAAACTTTTGACCACACAAATTATTTTTAAAAAGAGTTTCCGAGGTAAAATTTTAAAAATTTACCTGTTAAAAATTTTATTTGAATTTGCAGTTAATTCACTGTTTGTTTTTATATTAGCAACAATATCATTAAAAAAATTGAATGTTGTATATTAAAAGTACAAAACATCTAAATATCCATAACTTTATTCCAATTTATCTTTAAACCATAATAAAATAAAATCTATCTTTATCTTAAATATTATTGATTGCGCTCTTTTCATAATAACTTACGTGTGCAAAATACATTCTTTACCAAGTATTTTGTTATTTTTCATCAAGAAATTTATCTTTTATTCCTTTAAATAAAATACTGATGTATAAACACAAGAGACATTGCAGACTGGAAATTCTGCGTAATATATTACGCAAGATACAAAAAAAAACATAGGGTTTTGATACTTATTTAAGGATACAATTATTTTAGACATAAATGCACCAATTCTTTAGCATACGTTAAAAATATTCACTTCTTTTAACCATTGTAAATAAGGATGGGCGCAAGATATGTACCGAAGTGTTTTTTCATATCAAGCTGAATATCAATCAATATTGATCATGAATAACTTTAGAGTTTTACGCATTTTAAATATATATGCAATCCATGCTGTTATTCAATCTAAGGAAATTGGTGCTTGCAGCAGAGTTTCAGATATTTAGCTCCATTTAGAAATTTTACGGGAAGAACTAAACTAAAAGAGGTGCATTCTAGTAATAGTGTCGTCAACAAGTATCCATTTAAACATCACTGACATTCATTCCGTTGAGATCGCACCTATATAAAAAGAATAAAATATAAATAACATCATATACTATAAAGCTTCTATAGTTACTTCTACTCTTAACAATATCAAGAAATCATTTATTTTTTAATTTTGAATACAAAAAGTACTGGGTCATTTTTTTTTAACTAAAAGTATACAGAGCTCCCTGTAGCTCAATCTAACAATAAAAATGGCAGCAAACTTCGTATGTAAACGAATGACGAGATGGTAAGTAAGATTCCGTCGAAGAAAAATAAGTTAAAAAATAACGGACAGGGGTAGCTCTAAATCGAGCTACAGATATTTCTAAATAGTGTCAATTTAAGGTATCCGACTACGTTCGGAACCGTGATTTTAAAAAAGCGCATAAATGGATAATTTTCATGATATTTAGTGTCACTTAGATTAGAATACATGTATAAAATTGTTTTAAGGACATTTTGACAAAAAAAATTATTTAAATACAATATTTCGACAAAAAATTAACTTAGAATAACCTTTTTTCAAAATGTTCTTTTGTGAAAAATGCTTCTATTATAATAATATTATGCCTGTATATACCTCAAACCTCTTTACAGAGGCTTAACTATGATTTTTGAAAAAGTCACATTATTTTCAGAGTTACAACCCATTGAAATAATTATCGGAGTTCTTTTCTAAAAATTTCTCCCCTTTGTTGTCGTAAAACATGGATAAACCCACTTCTAAGTTATATATTTCAAAAATTCTGGTTGAGCCTCCGTACAGAGTTCTGAGCTATAAACAGGCGAAATATTATAAAAGAAGCATTTTTCACAAAAGGAGAATATTTTGAAAATGGGTCATTCTATGTTAATTTTTTGACAAAATATTCTACTTAAATAATTTTTTATTGTAATATTATTCTTAAAACAATTATATACACATTTTCTAATCTAAGTGACACTAAATATCATAAATATTATCCATTTATGAGCTTTTGCAAAATCACGGTTCTGCACGTAGTCGGATACCTGAAACAAAATAACCATGTACATTCATATAAATTTTTGAGAAAATAAATATTTTTCATTTTACATGCAAGCACTTTTTCTTTTGAAATCTACTATTTTTGTACTTTTCCTTATTTTTTACTTGTATTTATATAATCCTATATAGGTCTCTCAAAAAGTTAAATTTCAAAATAAACAATATTCTTATGCATAGCCAATATCAAAAGACACAAAGTCAAATTCAAATTTTAATAAATTTTAACCAAAATCTTTGCTATGTCAAAGTAACAAAGAGGTTTTACTTCAAATTTTCTTCCTCTTTGTGTCAATGTGTTTATTGGAATTTTTACATGTATTGACCACTTTTTATTACATTTAATGCTTTTCAATTAATATTGTGTGTATACTGGAATCAAGTAGAACAATTCCAAAAAACTAAATAAATGTAATAAACCTTATTTGTGTCACAGAAATAATTTAAGAAACCGATGCTTCACTGATATTAAGAATACAAAAAGTGTGTTCCTGCTTTAAAAAGTCCATAACATAAATATTCAGAACAGCTTTTAAGATACAAATATCAATTATTTTTGCTGGAGAAAATAATAAATAATTTCGTCAATAAAAATATGTTTACGGAATAAATATCTAACATAATCATTATTTTGGTAAAATAAAAATGTTTATTTATTTTGAAAATTCCGTTTATTTTGCAAAGCCTCTGATATGTGTTGTTGTTGCTCATCTCCATGTCTAGCTAAGCTAGGCCATGATCTCCTTCACTCTCAAAAAGTCCAACAGCATTAGAGGATCTTCATAAAAATCTTGTTTTGAAAGCCCCAAGCCGTCAAGAATGTGTTCTGGAGATGCCTGGCAGGCAGAACACCTAACACGTGTAGGAAAACCTTTGTTTCCATCCTTAAAAGTCAAAGTTCCGAGGTGGCCACTCCAGAAACGAATCAGAATAGTTTGTTCCTGACTGCTGCATTGAAGGGAAAGAGAACCACCAGGGCGTTTAGCCTCATATCAGGAATGAGAAGGAGGAACAGTTGATTGCTTGTTGTTGATGTAAGTGGAGTGCAGTTCTGAATAGGTGAGAGGGGCCGAGTTCCTAGTGGGTTAAGCTGTGCCACATCTTTTGCTAGGACGTCAGCAATCTCATCGCCCCCGATGTTAATGTGCGAAGAAGCCCATTGTAGATGGAACTCGCGAGAAGATGAAAGACGTTTTAGTTTCGCCAAAATAGCCACTCCTGTGTTATCACCCACCTTATGCCGGTTAGAAAGATGTTGGATGGCACTACGACTGTCAGATAATATACAGATGCTGTTGGAACCACGAATTGAGAGTGCCTCTTTAAGGCCTGTATCAATAACAATGAGCTGCTCACTGCGAAAGACAGAGCAACTATCAGAGTTTCTCAGTGTAGTGTGACTGGAATAGTTTTGGGACTTAATGTAAATACCACACTGCCAGAACGAGAGTGTTAATTCCTACTGCCATCAGTATATCTAAGAAATGCGTCATCAGGAATGTTACTAATTTTTTCATTACTAAATTATCATTTTTATGTTTAAAATGAATGTGGTTTTTAGCAAATCTGTGTCGTATGGTTGATTTATTAATGAATGTCAAATAGTTATTAATTTTTGAAGTTATACTTCTTATTGCGTGTTAGGGAAAAAGGATGAGAGTAAATCTTTTCGATGCGCGCGCACACCGTCATGGATGAGCGTGAATACCGTCAAGATACCGAAGCACGCGCACACCATTGTCTAACATTTTAACATGCCACTTTTTTGGTGCTAGGGAACTCATATTTGGCTGATCGAAATAACTATTGTTATAAACCATATCTGTTGGGACGCATCCCCCAGGTGCATTCTCCCCTCTACAGCATTTTGGCCAATATTTCGGTATCCGAGCCTGACAGTCCATTCGGATTTGGCTCATTCGATCCCTCTCTATTTGGTCTTCCAGTTATTATAATTTCATGCTCATAGGGCTATTAACTTCCATACTTTTTAATTGTTTTAAACTTTTTAAATTTGTTTAAATTCACAATATCTTGGCTCCTGTTTGTGTATCGGACTTGAGATTTGAACCAATTCTTCCACTCATCGAGACCCTAACAGTCATATATTTCACTTCCATTGTGTAGGCATGGGGAGGGCTTAAGCACTAAAATATCATGCACCCATGCTAATCCAATGGAGACTGGAAAAAATTTCACCCCCCATCCTTGGGACTTTGGACTTTTGGTGGTTCGTCATATTTTCGTATTAGCACGAGCTTTACGTGGAATTGGTCCCCTCCCCCAACAGGGCTTCCCCAGTAATAACTTGAATCCTATGCCACCTTGGATATACCACCGGCTTGATTCGGATGTTCTCCCTATGAGCATCCTAGATATATTTTTTCAGGACCATAGCCCCATTTTTTCACCCATATTTGACATTTTATATTTATTTTCAAGTTTAAAATTTTTTAAATCCCGATAGCTCCGAGGATTTTTGAGCTTCGTTAATGAAACTTGAACCATAGGTTCTTCTTGTTGATCTCTTTCATCTGTTATAATTTGTATGTAGATAGTGGGCTTAGGGAGCTTTATCACTAAAATTAGAATCCCCATGTTATTCCTATGGGGTTGGATCTTTTGATACGTCAAGATATTACAGAGATAGAAGGATGAAACTTAGAGATCACCTACTACTCTGCGAATCGTTGGGATGTATGTGACCATTTACGTCACAGTTGTCCCCCCCCCTCGGGGGAATAAGTTTCGTTTTCATTTTCACGAGCTAACGCCGCCCCGTTTGCAACTACAGACTCCGGACCTTTTCGAATGGATTTCTCTTGTGTTTCTTCATAAGCAGGCCGAGTTTGGAGTTGTTGGGTGCCCTGTGCTTCTATTTTATTTAATTGTTTTAATTGTTTCAATTATTTTAAAATGACCATAACTCGGGGGCTCTTCAGACGGATGTCTTAATTTTCTCAGGAACGATTCTTCCCGCCGAGACATTCAATATGAGGTCTCAGGTGTCACATTCGGTTCACTCACCTCCAGATACAGTCTGCCGGAACCCCCCTCCCCCATGTTATTGGTCCGATTGTCCCTGTGCGGGAGTGTTGAAATTTATTTAAATCGTGATTATCTCGGGTTTATATGGTCCGATTGACTTAAGGTGAGTATCGTTCAACTCTACTAAAAACCGCCTTGCGTCCTTGGCCCAGCTTGCTCTGCTCAAGATTTTTAAAAAGACTTTAATCTTGTTACGCCAAAGAAGTATAACTTCTTACGTGCGTACATAAGTACACACTCCCTTTTTTAAAGTATTCACATGTTTAAGAGTTACTTGATGCGAATTTTTTGTCTTCAACAAAAAAAAGTTATTTCTTTAACATCAAAGGAAATTTTTTCGTACTGATCATTTCAGAAAATGCTGTATTTTTATCATCACAATCTCGCATACATTTCAGATAAGATACGTCAAAAACATACTATATCATAACCATTAAATGTAGAAAAAGTAACTTCTTCCTTATTGCAATATATACTATTCTGATTAGGAGCTATGAAAGATAAAACCGAAAAATATGTTGTATATTTTGCAGAAGCAGGTTATGTTTCAATTTCATTAATTTTTTTTTACAAGACCAGCATTCGATATTTGGATTATACATACCTTCTTCCCCCACCATATTTTCTCAGTCCGCCCTTCTCGTACGTCCTCACTTCCCTCAGCAAATGCACCGACCTGGGGCCAGCACCGGGGCGAACCATGGCGGTCTCTGTGACAGAGGTGTCGCAATTGGAGACGTAAGTACTGGTCTGGGAGGCTCGAGTGGTGCGGCATTTCCATGTGTATCGGTGGTTGGGATTGCGACGCAGGGCGGCTCTGACGTACGCCTTGCGGAGGACCGTCTGCACCTGTATAAGAACAAAACACACCAAATCTGAAGCTTCAATGCATAATTTACCTTTCTATGACTTACGCGTGTAATTTTTTTTTTTTTTTTTTTAATCATCTAAGCAGATTACCACGGCCATTTGACATTTCCTGCAGTTTTTCGTCTTTGATACATTTTACTACAGTACAATATCATGTTTTGGTAAAATCTCTGAAATATCCTTAAATATTTTTTATTTATTTACTTATATTGCTGAGACCTATTTTAAATTGGTTTTCAAAAGTACAGCTTTTAAAGATACCGTATAAATAAAAATTGTTGTTTGCTGAATAAAATTGCACAGCAGTATGCACACGAAATCTTAGTTCCCAAGAGAATCCAACAAATGTGCAATAATAAATGTTTCAGAGTTCTCTGAAAATTCATGGTTTTTTCAATACAGTTGAGTCTCATACATCATAAATTCAATTTTTAAAAGAGAACAATTCCACGTAAACGTATTATCTTGGGTCTGTAATCTATTTACAAGTGACGATGTAATAAAAGTTGTATGAGCATATATATATATATATATATATATATATATATATTTTACTTTTTAGGAAATGGAAATTCGAAAGCTTAGTTAAATCCCTTGGATCATAGATAATTCATTTTCCTATTTATCCTTATCTAATTCATTGAATAACAAAAATATATTAAATAATTAAATAATTTTTAAACAAAATGATTCACATAGTGTTAAACTTTATTAGCAGCAGTATGTTTTTATTTTACAATAAATAAACATTTTATCTATTAATAAACAAGAAAAAGCTATTACTTTACATAAACATATTTTTACTGACATTCTAAGCGGAGATTCTAATTTTAAATGCTATTAAACGACTTACATTATCTTGAAAGTACGTTAATTAAGAAAAAAAGTATCAAAATAAAAATCTGTTAAGACGTATTAAAAATTACACAATAAATGCTCTACTAGACAGAGAAGTCAGTTTTCAAATCACTCCATTTAAAGTTTATAATTCATTTACGGGAGGACAGAAAACACAAATGTTGTTTGTGAAACTTACCTCAACGTTCATGAAACAATAAAGAATGGACACGAAAATCCCCTGCAAAAAAAAATTATATTATTAGACTGTTTTTAAAATATCAAGTTTTACTCCTAATTGATTAAAAAATAGTAAAATCCTGCTTAAATATGATAATATTCTATAAAATATTTATAAAATAAATATATTCATAAAGATTTCCAAAACTCTTAACCTAGTAAAAGTTTCTTGAAGTTTATATTACACTGCCAATGGGCTCAAATCATGATGATCACAAGATAAAGACAAACTCGAGTTCTCCATTGAATTCAAAGCGGACATTAAACTAATTGTACTTGTTGTTATAATTGTAAAACTTAAATAAAATTTCAAATTTTATAATTGGGTAAAAATGTTTAAGGTATCCGACTACGTACGGAACAGTGATTTTAAAAAAGCGCATAAATGGATAATTTCGTGATATTTAGAGTCACTTAGATTAGAATGCATGTATAAAGTTGTTTAAAGGAGATTTTGACAAAAAAAAATTTATTTAAATACAATATTTTGGCAAAAAAATTAACTTAGAATAACCTTTTATTCAAAATGTTCTCCTTTTATAAGAAATGCTTCTAAAATAATAATATTTTGTGTGTGTGTGTGTATGTGTGCTTATATAAAGTAAAGACTTCTCCGGAGAGTCTGAACTACAATTACATTATTTTACATTATTTTCAGAGTTACCACCAATTGAAATAATTATCGGCGTTTTTTTCTTAAAATTTCTCTCCTCTGTTGTCGTAAACCATGGATAAACCCACTTCTAAGTTATATATTTCAAAAATTCTAGTTGAGCCGCTGTACAGAGGTCTGAGCTATATATTGGCAAAATATTATTATAATAGAAGTATTTTTCATAAAAGGAGAATATTTTGAAAATGGGTCATTCTATGTTCATTTTTTGTCAAAATATTGTACTTAAATAATTTTTTATTGTAATAATATTCTTAAAACAATGTTATGTACATTTTCTAATCTAAGTGACACTAAATATCATAAATATTATCCATTTATACGCTTTTTCAAAATTACAGTTCCGAACGTAGTCGGATACCTTAAAGGAAGAATTTCGAAAGAAAAACACAGTCACACTGGATCACAGAAATCAAAAAACTACGTGATCTAGCTCTTCGTCACTAAACTGTAAACCGAAGAACTCGTTTCTTTCGGCAAATTGATATCGACAGAGAGAGGCTCCTGATTTCACTTTTGGAAACTTCCAAGTAAATAACTTACTTTGCTGGAGAAAGTATTTTTTACTCGACTTGCAACCATTCTGTTTCGAATCGGATATAAAAGTCAAGAGAGAAATAATTTTTTGAAAAAGAAAAATTTTCAAAATAAGAGGGATGAATACACAAAAATGTTGTGCAAGTTCCGTAAAGACAAGAATGTATTCTGTGAATATTTTTAGGTATTCTTGAGATTACTATTATTACTAGTAGGTAGTATTTAGAATTTTCTTGAAATTAAATTCAACTGCTGTAAATGAATCTTCTTCCAACACTTCGAAGAACTTAAAAAATTGGAATAATCTGAAAAAAATCGAGAATTTGTTGATGTTTGGAGTAAGGAAAACGATTGTTAGTTTCAAAAATATAAATTTACTAGCTTTTTATTTAAAAAAAAAGATTATAAATACATTAATAATTGGATGTCGTGAAGAAATAAACCTACTCTTCTCTTCTGACGTGATTTAAAAAATTAGAACAAAACCTCTATTCAATTTTATATTATTTCAGTCCAGTAAATTAAAAGAAAGTAAAATTAACGATAAAAATATAATACATGTTATAAGATTTGTCAAAAAATGTTCTTTTAGCAAACACATGAGGGTTTTTTCCACTATTGCAGCAATACAAAATAAGACATTCCGGCATCTGACAAAATATACGAGGGAAAACTTTTTTTAAATAAATTTTGACCTCTGCAGTGAATAAATTTTTTAACAAAATATGGTATTGACTCCCATTTTACCAGGTTAACGTTCATTATTATTCAAAAATTACATTTAAGCTTGATATTAAGAACTAATATTTAATTACGAAGAGTTATAATAAATATAATCTTATATACAGCTTCCATTTTTTTATATCATTACTAGCATGTTCCAAGAAAATAAGATTCTAAACTAATTTATGACATGAATATTTAGAGTGTTCGAAATATAAATCTTACCACCAAAATAATTCCTAGCTGAGATTTCAAAACAGACGAATATCAGACATTGCCAATTGACCAATCTAAGCTCAGATATAACAAGCATGCGCTTTTTATAATATAAAGGCAGCTACAACGTGTTAGAATCTCATGTATTCAATACGTCAAGTGTTTTGAGGGGTATTTACTCCTTGATTAAATAATGAATTCATTAATCTCCATACAAAAAGGATCCCTAAAAGAAATTGCTATCCAGTTTAGTTAAATGAAAGAATTGCGGAAGATTTCAGAGAAAGAAGAGTATAGCGTTTTGTAAGGAAAAGTAGTTTTATCTTGGAATGATCCGAAAAAGGTATCAAAATACGATATAACCGGTCAATATGCATTATACCGTCGACCAATTTCGTATAGACAGAACACTTTGCTAAACGCCGTGATATGTAGCTAGTAATGTAAACCATTCCCCCATACGTTCGAACACAATAAATCAGCATTTTGTTTAGCGAAATTTGTTGACGGTACAATGAATAAGAACCCGTTAACCTTGGTCAACATGTGGGCCAAGTAAAGGTTAGGTTGCGTGCATTTATACAGATGAGATACTATGAATTCTCAGCTTTCCTGAGTTGAAAAACATAAACTGTGAAAGAATTGCTAACGGAGAAGAAAGAGAAAAATGGATACTTATGTATTACACCGTCGAAAAATTTCGTCAATTTAAAAACGGCGCCAAATGCCACAATCTGCAGCCAATAGTTCGAAATTGTCTCTCTGTAATAATATGAAAGATAAAATGATAGCATTTGGCGATGTGTTTTGAATTAACACAGTGTTTCTCAAATTGTGGGTGACCCCTCCTAGGGTGGCATGATAACCCTAATAGGGGGTGCGAGCGTATTGAAAAGTCGAAAACAAAAGATTATTTTAAATAATTTTTAACTTACTGAACGTAAACAAATAAATACATTCTGATATAACCCAAAATAAAATACTTTTTTACACTATAATACACATGTATCAGTATACTGCACAAACTATTTTATAACTAATTTAACAATACTAAGTTAAGGACAAGTTTAATAATTCCCAGTGACCCTATGGATTTCTCATATAAAATTATATGTCAACATTAACACTTATCTTGATGATTTGTACGGTTTATATATAATTAATCCCTTAAATGCCGATTCAAAAATTATGCGATTCGTTCTCCAATGCCACCGTTTAGCACATAGGTAAGCGTATGTGGTGTATTGAGGGGGGTAGAAAAGGAATAAATAATCAGAAATCTTCTGAAATAAGTAAATCCTTCACAAACACTGTCAAGGTCATTTTATTGCTTTCCAAAGCCTTCGGAATAATTTTATTGATAGCACTTCACAGAAAAGATAGCACTTCGGAAAGATGTATATATATATCTAGGGAAATTAAAACAATGGCTGAGCGAGGCGTTCATATACGTGGGGGGTACTTAAGGGGTTAAAGTTGTATTGTAGGTTTAGTGTTTAAGTACAGCATCATTGAATTTAATACATCGTTATTGTATGGAGGGGGGGCGATGCAAATTATGATTGAATATTGGGTCGCCAACATTGAAAGTTTGAGAAGCACTGAATTAACAACATTTTCTAATTTGGTGACAATACCCGGAAGATTTCGAAGCATCATTACAATGGATTAACTATATTATTAAATTTGAGAGTCTTATATTTTGAAATATATATGATATTACGCTGTAAAATAACTTTCGTTTAACTATTTCATTGATTTTTGGATAATTAGCAACTTCATTACTTAAATTATTTCTCTTGAAGAGGATTTTAATTGGATCATTATTGAAATGTTGAAAACTATTGATATTTACTTGAGATGACTGGAGAGCTGCGTTGGTTATCATGTAAGCTTCTTCCAGTTTGCTGTCATCTCGCGGATTTACGCAGAAAAGGAGATGTGTTATGCCAAGCAGAGGAAAGAGCAGAGCTGTAGCTTTCATAGCTCGCCTGAAAAATATCGGGGAAAAATAACACAGAATTGTAAATATTTGAAAAAGTAATCAGTGAATATATTTTTTTAAAAGTCTGAAATTTTAAATAATGTTCAGATTTGACAATAAATATATTTCAGTTGTTAAATAGTGTGGTTAGCAAATGTTATTTTTCTAAGACTTAAGTGTTTTTTTTTAATTAATGAAAAAATATTACTAAGCATGCAATAACGAATTTAAGCTTAAATATAAAAAAAAAAGATGTGATAAACTTTAATTAGAACTTTTTTAATTCTACAACACTCTCTCTGAAGTTATTGATTTTAAAATCTGTCTTCAACAACACTTTTAAGTAATTTGTTTGACAGGGTTCCTGGGAAAAAAGGAAAAGTAGTTTAAAAATGCTAAATATATAAAAGAAAGAACATGTTATGTGTTTCTTAAAAAAAATCTGAATGGATTTTTTTAAAAGGGAAATCTCAGATTCTCTAACTTATAAGCTTATAATTTTCGAAATGCCTGTTTTTGGATTATTTGTCTAAGTTAATAAATTTAAAATTATGCATAATAGTGTTTAAGAGCTTAAGCACAATTGATTTTGGGAAATGTGAACGTATTTTACGAGGGGAATATATATATTGTTTTTGTACTAAATTTGGTAATTAGTTTTAATGTACATTTATAAATGTTGTGATATTCAAAAATAAATTAAATTTAGTAAATAAATTTTGTATAAATAAAATGTGTCTATAAACACAACAGCATTCATAATGTTTTATTGTTTACATAAAAGAGATGTTTAAAAAAACGATGTAATACAGAAATTTCCCCGAAGAGGGAGAATTATGAAACATAATAAAAAAATCTTTTTATACTGATACAATCTTATACTTTATCTAATACTAAATATTTTAAGATATGGATTCACAGTTCTCAACTGAATGTGAACTATTATATTTTAATTAGTATATATATATATATATAGTATAGTATAACAAAATAAAAGTGAAAAAGTTCTAAAACCTACAATGCCAAAGAAGGAAGAAATTGAAGTTCATGAGACACAACAAATGTAGATACAAAAAAAGTCTTTGGACTAAACTGAAGACCTATTATGATTTCTAAGGCTGTCGCTGAATTAGGTCAGCGATTTAGGATTAGCAATACTTTATGGATCCACCTTATACATTGATGTTCAAAATTAAGAGTTTTAGATTTTGTCAATTATTTCTGGAACAAATGAACAGATTTCTGTAAAATTTAGCTTGTATATAGGGCTGATATAATGCATAAAAATTATTCAACAGTTCAAATACACATGCGTGATCGTGCGTAACACTCATCAAAGTCGAACGGTTTGAAGCAGCAATTGCAGAATGCAAGAAAACAATTGGATATGAGGGGGTATGGTCCCCTCTTACGAATATACAAGTCACGCACTATTCACCACTCATTCAGAAACTCTGTTTTCAGGCTTTGGTTGGCTCTAGGAGGGGTTTAAAAGTTACATTTGCCTTCCCCAGAGCATCCCAGACATGATCTATATTATAGTTTCCCAAACTTTTTTGTCTCATAGACCTCTTGTCATGTTTTTCGGTTTTGGGTCCCTGGTCACCTAATACTGAATTTTACTTGAATGTTTTTGTTTTTTTTTTTGGGTTTTTTTTGACAGATGATGTAAAACTACTTATTCTACAAAATGTTAATTTCTAACTATAGAAAAGTACAATGTTTATGGAACTTAAGAAGCCCATGTTTAATAATTAAATTAAAATTTAATTAATATATGATTGAGGAGGGATGAATCTGGTGCTTTAATAACAAATTTTCAACATTTGGCACCAATCTTGTCAGGTTTATCTCTAAATCTTTTTGATGTGTAGTGTCATGTTCTTTTTTTTCTTTCGAAATTGGCAACCACGCTCTTTTTCACCTGCAAAAGCAATTATTAATTTCCTCAAATATTCCATAAATCGGGATGAATGGCAGATATACCTTTTTAAATCCAAAATTGCTGACATCTGTTTCTAAACTACTTTAAGATCTTTGTTAGTGCCTATTTTGATCATCAGTTCCTCTTGTAATCTGACAATTCTTTTTTCAATATGAACATAAGAATTAATTACCTGCTGTGGTATTACAATGCTCAAAGCATTCTCAAACCTAGTTTCTAAATCTGAATAAAGTCATTTAAATGATGAACATAGGTTAAAATGTCATTTTCTTGGCAGATTTTCTGTGCTAAATTGAGAAACTGGGAAAATTACCTACATCCAATGTTTTACTTCTTAAGCTTAATTCTGGCAACAAAAAAAAATCGCTGAAATTAAGGTCCCTGTTTTAAGAAATTTACACTGTCACCTTGTAACTGTAAATTAACATCATTAAGCTTTCAATAAAACTGTTAAATAGGTAAATCTGGTTTCCACTTGATTAAATTTTCTTTTAATATCAAGGTCAAGATCTGGTTTAAAAAGAGCCACTATCGTAGACCCCCATTTACACCTCATGGACCTACAGATTATTTTTTCACTGGCATGGACCCCACTCAGGTTGTCATAGACTTCTGGAGGTCCATATAGACCACTTTGGGAATCACTGCTCTATATGGATGAGATCTAGAGATCTAACTAGCCAGTACATTCTGTGAATATTCTCACTTTCCATACATTCGTCGACAGCATAGGGCTCCAAGACCTTATTCCTACGCCTCACAGTACAGTACCTCTTTTAAAGACATGGAAGTTTGTACGGCCGTAATGCCTGCCCAGACCATCAAGCCTCTGTTATCGTAATGGTTGATTTCCCGAACATTAGAGGTCAGGTAACGTGTCCCTGGTTCTTTCCATGTATTCTCGCTGTATTTTCATACCACACCTAGAGTTATAACACCACTGACGCTCATTTTACAGAAAAATTACAATTTTTTAAATCTGTCGAATCTGAAAGTACTTATGTTAGCATGGTATGGAAGTAAGAAGAGTGGTTTGTCAGCTCCAATTTCATTTTAGTCCCTTGTCTGAAATTCAAAATTACTAGGAGTATCATGAATAGTCTTTATAGTGTAGTTAGTAAAAAATTCAATCAATCTAATTCTTCCAATAAACCTTAATTCCTACTCGCAATTTCTCTTATAAATATGAAAAATATGGAAATGAATTACTTCTTAAAGAGTATTAATGCTAACTACGTCTGAAACTATTTAGCAGATTCCTTTTTAAACAGAAAAATTTAGACTGAAAATTTTCGTTAATTATTTAGCCGACATTAGTGCGACCTGTTTCCTTTCAAGTCACTTAATTTGAGTGTTATTCTTATATCTTTTTAAATGACATAATTGCTATAGGTTAAATACATGTTATACATGTGTGGTATTTCTTTTTCGATTTTGGCAACTACACGAAATACACATTGTGTGAAGTTTCCAAATTTAAAATTAACAATTCTGAATTAATATCGATAAAATACCGAGAAATGAAGACCTGAAAAAGTAAATAATTTATACACCTACCTGATCTGGACAATTTCGAATGTTGAGCTTGTTTTCATCTTCGTGACCAAAATTCGGATGATATTCACAAGAAAAATCAGATTTATCTATGAAAAATATGAAATTAATGCATTCCACAGTACAAAAAATTCTAGCTATGAATTAAAACACAAACAAATAACGAGGAATAAGCTAAATATATTATTCTTTCGTTATATATACTCATATATTCATTGGTTATAAATTTTGCTTTGAAGCAGAGAAATTAAAATCAATAGAACATTTATAAATAGCTGCCTCTATTATGTGTTTGAATGCTAAAGTAAAAAAAGTAAGGAAAGTAGAGTTTGCTTAACTTATGCATTTTTTTTCCAAAAATGTAATAATTAGAAATCTCTATGTGTGTATGAAGTTTTAAGAAAAAAATTCAGTGTCAGCGTATCTGTCTAGTATTCCCAAGGTTTATCATCATGCACAAAAGTCTACCATTTTAAATTAATTTCAGCTAGTGTTTAGAATTATAAATAGAAAATTATTGCTGGGAAAAATTCTTTTTGACTCTCCAACAAAAACTTTTTGACTGATTTCAGTTGATAATTTTTTCATAAGACAAAGTAAGCGAATTCATGAGATCTTTTCTGAAATAATATCGAAAAATTTGGTTTTTACATAATTTTTATACTCTTTATACTCTCAGATTTACAGCAAAAATTTCTTTATATATACTATAACATTATGCTGTAATGCTAAGGACAGTGAACATTTAACAATTTAAATTAATCTTCAGCTGTGTAATATTTTAATTTTTTTCATATTTTTTGTTTCCTTCTTCTTTGCAATACCCTACATTTTCGGTTGGCTAATTTCATTTAAAAATCATCGGTTTTCTTTTCTTTTGAAGAACAAAATATATATTATCGAGTTAAAGCAAAATAAATGTTATATTACTTATTCCTTTTTTTACTTAGTTTTAAGATTTTCAATAAAATGTAGAATAACTGAATAATAAATATTCGTACACTGCTGGCCACCTAAAATGCAACACCCTGAAGGAATCACGTAAGCCATGTGAAATTTTCATCATGCGTTGGCGGCGATGAAATGCTCAAATAACTAACATTATAGTGCAGACGCACATCATGGGTGACAGTAGTGCCATCAGCAAGCGCTGTATAAGGTGAGAACAGATTGGCGATTTAAAGAACGGCAAATATTTTTTTTTCGTAAGCTGTTTACTTATGCCTCACGGAAGACGTCAAGCGTCTTTTCACTAAGTTTCTGAATTCGACCGAGGTAAATAGTAGCCTATAAGGATTACAGATTATCCTTCAGAGAAATCGGTCAACGTGTTGGACGAAACCAAGCAACTGTGATGTGGATCTGTCATCGCTGGATACAGGAGGAAACGACGGTGGGGATCACCTCCCTCTCGTTGAAACACAACCCATTATGACAGGCGAATTGTGCGCATGGCAATAATGGATCATGCAACCACACCACAAACTATAGTACTACAGATTCAGTCAGTTACGCATCATTCGTTGTCTACTCGTACCATTCGACGCCATTTTCAGCAGAGTGCAATGTATGCAAGGCGTCCATTTCTTCGTTTATCTTTCACTGGAAACCACAGGCATTTCTGCTGCCAATGGTACGATGCACGGCGGACATAGACAATGCAATGGAAAGACATTGTGTTTACTGACGAATTCTACTTCTGCCTGTAACATAGCGATTGTCGGATTCGAGTTTGGAGATACCATGGTGAAAAGTTGCTGAAGTGTTGCATTATACATCGCATTACTGGTCCTGCACCCTGTATCATAGTTTGGGGTGGTATTGGATTTCACTGCTGCACCCCTCTAATACTCATTGCCAGTACATTGAACATCCAGCTCTACATCTCTAAGGTGTTGGAGCCCGTGCTCCTCCTATGCATTCAACGCTTACCTTTAGCCATATTCCAACAGGATAATTGCGTGCCCAAACGTGGCACGCAATGATCAAGAGTTCTTAACACATCAGATTGCATTGCTTCTTTGGCCTACTTGTTTTCCCGATCTATCTCCAATCTTAAGCGTGTGGTCCATGCTTTCACAACAACTGGCAGGGGATACAAGAGGCGCTGCTTCACCTGATCGACTTTAGCAATATGTGGAAGCTGCATAGATTACTGTACCTCAAAGATAATCGAAAGCCTCTTTGATGCTATGCCGAGGCGTGTGGCAGCGGTTATAGCCAACAATGGCGGCTACAATGACTACTGATTTTGTCATCACCCATCCGTCACAAGAGGCTGTAATTATAATCGTTTAATCTTTGTACAACATGCTATTCTCCAAATACATTTTGCTGTGATACCTCTGGTTCTTTTTGGTGTTGCATTTTGTATGGTCAGCAGTGTACTTTAGTACAAATTACATTTTTTTAGTATTTTTTAAAAATATTTTTAAAAAAAATCTTTGTGAAACAAATAAAAATTTCATCGGTACTTAAGTATTATGGCAATAATCCCCAACTCTATTAATAACTCGCCAAGTTTGTACCCCCGATTTCTTATGTGTCGTACGTGCTGAATAGGCAATCGTGTGCTTAAATGTTATAATGTCGCCAAAAGGTTGCAAAAATACGTAAGTACCGCCTCATCTATTCATTTGAAGCATGAATATTTTAATTTTAAATGCTTCAAATTTTGTAACATTTTACCCTTACTTAATTACTTAAAATATGTATAAAAAACATTGACAATGGTTTTAAGATGGTAATTGAAATTGAATTATCTTAACTAGCAAGAATTGCTAAGTTATTTTTTTAGATGTTGCATTCAAGTTATTTAAAGTTTAAAATGTGGGTAGGGCATATGTTTCGAAATTTTTTAGGTGTAGCCAAGAATTCTTAGTTATTTTGAGTAGAAAACAGTAATCTTTTTATTTTTCGAATAATTAAGAAAAAGTTGCTCTTTAGTACAGTTGATGTTTCGAAATGTGTTCACCCTAAAACCCAGCATTTTACTCGACTTTGTATTTTACACGATTACTGTTAACACTTCATGTAGATTATAATCATGTAAATTACAGAGGGAGTTTCATCATTCATTGAATTCTAGGCAGTTCTTGGATTTTTTTATTCATTTTAGACTATTTAAGTCTACACCAGAAAAAATGGACATTTAACTCATTTTTCTTAATTTTGCAATATTATTTGCTTGAAGTAACTAAATGACATTTCAGGCAAAGACATTCCAACTTTCTCTTAAGCATTTAAGTAAATAAAAATAAATAAATAATATTCATTCAAATATTTTAAGCCATATTCGGAATGTATTTTATTATGATGTTAGCAACACAAAATTAAAAATAAAAAACTCTAGACTGGTCCTGTAAATAACTTTTATCGCTACTTCTTATTTTCATATCATTACATATTGAAGAGGATTACAGAATTACGTAAAACGAATTTTAATGTTAGAAGTTTTTCAACGCAAAACAGAAAACGTTTAGAATCCTATGTTCGAACCGTTATCAAACTCTTGCATTAGAATGTACTCAGTAAAAATTTAAATAATCCATAGAATTCTTGTTTTATTTCTAAAGAGCATTTTAAGTAGTTTAAAATCTTTAAGAAAAATAATATGTGCTTAGTTTCAATTAAATATGACGTGTGTAAGAAAATTGTGCAAACCTTGACACTAAGTAGTTTTCTTCCTTATCACAATAATGAAAAACGTTGAAGTTTATAAATTTTGGAACGACTGAATGTAGCAAAATGTTACATTTATTATACCCTTCTGCTATAATAAAATTGCATTTCAAAATCTTCAACATTATTGTACAAATTTAGTAACTTTTATGCGCATCATTAATCCCGATTACACCCACTTATCTTACGAAATTTCTCAATAAGCTAAATGGTATGAACAAAAACAGATAACTATATATGCAATCAAATGATGTTTATTAAGTATTTTCTTTTAAATCATGAATATTGTACAATTTATTGTCTGACAGCTTATACAAATAAATATTAAAACGTTTATTTAACCAGAAAATTTATTTAAAAGACAGTTACTATTCGAAAAAATACTTTCACATATTTTTTTTAAATAAAGACTTCAATGCATGGGATTTATAAAAGAAAAAAAATTAATGCGAAAAACGTGCTTTTAACAAAAGAGTATTTTAATTTAGGAATTAAATTTCCAAACATTTTATTTAGCCTAAAAAAGAATTGGTAATTAAAAAAATTATCGTTTGGATAATAAATATTTTCGTTATAAACTTTCTATTAATATATGTTTCAGAAATCATTGTTATCGTTTGCAGCAGTATTTTTAGCAACTTCTAAATATATTTTTTAGTGTAAGTTGTACATTAATACGTTTGAAAATAGTGAAAGAGGAACACAGTGTGAGTGAATTAAATATAACCTAAAAAAGTTATTTATTTTTATCCACGTATACTAACTAATGGATTATTCTTGTAATCTCTCCTTGTCTATTAAGAATAAGGATTATTTACTTACAAGCATTATCAATTAGACTTATTTTATTTTGTTCAGATCCCGCTTCGTTCATTAGGGTAAAAAACAACCTTTTTATTTTGTGGAATGCTAAAGATAACTCTAAAAATACCTTTTTGTTTATTCTATCTTGCTATTCCTATTCTTTTTTATTAAGTTCAGAATTATAAGATTATATTTTGTTATTCAAAATTGTTTCCTGGATAATAAGATTTTTTTTATCATTTTAATTTTATTTTGAAAACTACTATTTTCTTTGTATTCAAATTCACTGCATTTTTTCAAAAATGGTCTTTTTATAACATTGTTTTTGAAATTCATTAGCTGGTTCTCAAAAGGAAATAATAACACTGTTTGAACAGAAAATCGATTTATAAATGTTTTGTTTCATATACTTTTATGTACCTTGCATTTTTTATTTATATAATTATGTTTATCGCTATTTTTTTTATTTCTTGTATTCCTTTTTACTATTATCCTTTATTTTTTACATAATTTTTTTTTTTTTTTTGCAATTTCGTATATAAGTAATTTCTATTTATAATTTAAAAACTTTATATTAATTTAAATTTACGGCAAAACTATCTTCAAAAAATATTTCCCAATTTCTCCTGTTTTTAATATTTTCAATATAGAATTTGTAACTCAATTTTAAATATCATTGAAATAAATGATAATGTTTTAAATAAAATATTTTATCTTTTTCAAAGTATTTATGTTAAATCCGACTTCATTTTTCTTCTTTGTTAGAGTGAAAAATTTGAAAAAATGTATTCTGATCCAATATAATTTCTTTTAGTGAATACGAAAGATTAATAATTGTTTCACTAAAGTTTAAGATTTCTGCATTAAATTTTAATTATTTGTGTTCAAGAACGGTCATTTGGGATATTTCTCCCCTTAAAATGTTATAGCGTAACAGTGCATGATTCTCGACTCTAATTTTGTTGCCGTATAACATTTAAGCTTTGTACTTGTCGTGTAATACTTAATTTGAGGAATAGAGAAAAACATAGTACCATTCCAGACTACTAAGATCTGACTGTAACTCAAAATATGTAGTTCATCCTATTTTGGTTATTGATTGCAAAAGTGCGTGCGTGTGTGTGAGTGTATGCGTGTGTGTGTGTGTGCGTGTGTATAAGTGTGATTAATTCAATGTTATCTTGTGTGTTGTTTTAACTTAAACAAGTAATATAAAAAAAATTTAAGACAATTCCTACTTAGATCAACAAAGAAACATTTTATTTTAGCTACTTTTTATTAAATGGTTACAATTAATATATAAATATGTATATACATAGGACAGAATCACAACATTAAGTGGTAATTAATTTTTATTTAATATCTTTAAAGTATCGTATTGTCATTCAAAACAATCATGTATATAAAATTTCAGTTCAACTGAATGCTTTAAAACGTGAGCAAAAACCTTTTCAAGTGTTGACACAAGTCGCCAAAAGGTTCGCTAAGTGGCCAAAAATGATGCTAACTTGGCTGTATTTGTAATTCTTTAAATAATTAGTTTTAACCAATTAATTTTTATTAATTATAATTAAATTATTGTATTGTCATCCAAAATAATCATGTATATAAAATTTAAGCTCAATGGAGCGCTTTGAAATGCATTTTATTAACGATTGAAAATTCCACCAAGATAAAAAAAAAAATAAATAAATATATAGAGAGTGTGACCTAATAGCAGGAAGTGAAAAAGATTGAGGAAAAGCAATACTTATTTTGAAAACAATTTTTCCTGAAATTAATAATACTTAATTTAGAATCTCAAACTTAGTTAACTAAGTACTTAGTAAGGAATCTCTCGACTGAAATGTGATCTTAATATTATCGTACTGTATAGAGATTCTTACCCCAAGAGCACCAATCATCGGTCCAGTGATAATCCACACAAAATGAGAACGTCCATATCCTTCCCAGCAGTCCGTGTCCAGATTGGAGCTCATGGCGCAGCACCATGTAATGATCAAAGCCAAAGGAATACCTACAAACAAGGCAAGAGAGTCATTAATTATTCAATAAAAGTAACTAATTGCTTATTACTGAGGTAACAAAATCCTTACTAATATTATAAACGTGAAAGTTAGTATGGATGTTTGGTACTCTTTCACGCAAAAACAACTGAATGGATTCTAATGAAACCTTACAATAATATAACTTTTACATCAGAATAACACATATGCTATAATTTATAAAGATGTTGTGTGAAGTGTCTAAAATATAATGATAATTGTCAAGAAAGTAGGAAAAAACTCTGCCAGCAGCAAAAAAGCCCGCGAGAGCATATATCTTTTATGTGTGAAGCCAAACTTCGCGTTTTGTTTCGTCCACGGAGGGTACCAGGAATTGCGAAAGATTGAACAGGTGGAGTGTGAGGTTGATTGTAATTTTAACATAAAATAAATACAACAAAAAGTAATATTAACGTAATAATATTAATTATTACGCTAATATAAATATTTATAATTTAGTATAAATATTTATAATCGATAAATAATTTAGATATAAATTATTTATACTATTTTAAGCGTTCATTACACAAAATATGTAACAATGTGCTACTTTTGCTGAGCAGAGATCAGCTTAGGAAGGTATTTTCAAAAAGCGACCCACAAGTGAGTTACAGATAAAAAAAAATCCTTTTTATCAGGTGTTAGATTTACAGACTTAAAATTTAACAATTAGGGATTTTTTGTTCAACTGAGATATGCAAAAAGCTTTTTTGTTTGTTTGTTTGTTTAGTTTGCAATTCACGTAAAATTAACTCATTAAAAACTTCTTTATCCTTCAGTCTGTATTGTTTAATTTTTCAATTCCCCCGTGCGAAGAACTGGGATAACAGCTAGTTATTAATAAAGAAAGTTAATAGGAAATCTGGGGAGCAAAACGCCTTTTTACGTTTAACCTAATAATTGTACTTATAAACTTTGAACGAAATTCACTTTTTAACTTACACGTACTTAAATAACGAAAATAAAAGAAAATAAAAAGAAATAAATCAATTTGCATTATAGACAATAAAATTCATCTCGGGAGAAAATAACTAATGAAATAAAAAAAGACATGAAATCATCGGATTTCTAGAAATATATTGTAGACAGAATTTACCGACATCATGCAGACCGTTCCAGAATTGTTAGTTATTCTGTAACAGGTCTATCTACGAGCCTCTCACTAATCCTCTTGGGGAATTTTACTTCTTTTAAATGTACTTCTATTGGAAACTTTCTCTCGAAGCAGACACGGTTTATATAAATGAAGGCTTATATATAAGCATTAACTTTTAGGTAAGAGAGAATTAGGAGTTAGTGATTAACGTAAAGTAGTGGAAAGATAGTCGAGAGTGTCTCGACGATTAATTGTTTAATATTTAAAGATACTTAATTGATGATTTAGTCATTAAGTTATATTTGAATTATATCGACCAGAGATATAGTAGCTGAGAAAGGAATTATGATAATTCAGACCGTAAGTAACCAAAGAGTTCAAAACGTAAGTTAATTGAATCATTATAAATTATTAAGTATCTTTTCTGCCGTTTAGTTATTCCTATGCTTTATAGTAGTGTGTATTCCCTACGCTGGATTGTTGAAATTTAGTACAGAATTAATTGTTCTGACTATGAATGATCTTTGTTCTAACTCCCAAACACCGATGAAAGGGGCGACACGTTTATTACAATTCTAAGGTTATAGATTTTCCTGAACAATAAGAAATAGTAATGATATTCTAAATGTGCTTCGTTATGTTGAAATTCAAAAGATGTGAGGGAAAGGGAAACAACAGTCTTAGATAAGTTCTTCTGTGACCACAAGGTAACATCCTAAGAGTTGTGAAAAGGAGTATTTTCAAGCTGGATCAAGTTCAACATATCACAAATCGTGGGACACCTAACGGATGAATCATAAATGTGTATAAGCCAGTGCTTCTCAAAGTTTCAATATTCGCAATCCAATATTTAATCACAATTTTCATCGCTCCCCCCTCATACAATAAAAATGTATTCTCAATTCAATAATACTAGACTTTGATGCTAATACGACTTTAACCTCTTAAGTGCCACCGACGTATGTAAAGCTCTCACTCAGCCAGAGCGTTAATTTCCCCGGACGTATATATACTTATTTCCGAAGTTAATATCCTTTCTGTGCAATGCTATCCATAAAATTATATCGAAGGCTTTGGAATGCAATAAAAGGACCTGGACAGTGTTTGTGAAGGATTTACTTATTTCAGATTATTTGCTTCTTTAGTCCTCCCCACCCCCAAATACATTACATACGCGTGTCTACGTGGAAAACGGTTGTCATTGGAAAGTGAATCGCAAAACTTCTAATCGGCAGTTAAGGGATTAATTATAAACCATACGAATTATCAAGATAGGTGTTAATTTTTGTATATAATTTTTTATATATGACTATCCCATGGGTTCACTAGTAATTATTAAACTTCTTCTTAGCCTAATATTGTTAAATTAATTATCAAATACATTGTATAGCACTGGTACATTTATATATGCAACATATCAGTGTAAATGTGTATTTTATTTTTTATTATGTCAGACTATTTTGTCTGTTTATTTTCTTTCAGTAAATTAACAATTTTTTTTTAATTCTTTTGTTTTCGACTTTTAAATATGTTTGCGCCCCCCCCCCCTCGTAGAGTTGTCACCCCCCAAGGGAGGGGGCGCCCCACAGTTTGAGAAACGCTGGTATAGACACACCTGTGATTTTTATATAAGTAGATCTCGCTTATAATTATAAGACCTCATCAGTTCTGTAGCCAGGAGTAATCTGTTTTTTCATAGGCTTTGAGCAACATAAAACTTTCATCTAGCAAACTGAGTCTTTTACTCGAAATTTCGAATTATAAATCATCAAATTAAATCAGGAGATTATTTTTTTCTAGTAAATAAAATTTTATTTCAGAATGATCTTTTTCGCTATCATAGAACGCTGAACGTTAAAGTTTATCAAGGTACAAGCTGTAAGCAGGAAAACTTACAATTCATTTCAAGATTTCGTCTAAATCAAGGAGCGGGGGCAATTGTTTTAGCTCGAGAGCCATATTGTGGTAGGGGATGATACCAGAGGCCCGCGCCTTTTTAAGAAGATTGCATTACTTAATTAACTTTATATATTAGAGAAGGTATAAATTGTACCATAACAAGTAATATAAAAAAAAATTTAAGTCAATTTCCACTTAGATCAACAAAGAAAAATTTTATATTAGTTACTTTTTATTAAATAGTTACAATTAATATAAAAATATGTATATACTTATAACGGAATCACAACATTAAGTGGTAATTAATTTTTATTAATTATCACTAAAGAATCGTGTATATAAAATTTCAGTTCAGTTGAATACTTTAAAACGTGAGAAAAAAAAAAAAAACTTTTTAGGTTTTGACACAAGTCGCCAAAAATAGTGCCAACGTGGTTGTGTATTTGTAATCCTTTAAATAATTAGTTTTAATCAATTAAATTTTATTAATTATAATTTAATCATTGTATTGTCATTCAAAATAATCATGTATATAAAATTTCAGATCAATCGAGCGTTTTAAAATGTATTTTATTAACGATTGAAAATTCCATCAAGGTAAATAAATATATAGAGATTGTGAGCTAATAGTAGGAATTGAAAAATCAATAAGTAAAATAATATAGGGCTTGTTTTATTCAATCTTTTTACTCTGTGCAAATTTCACCCCTAAAATTACCTGCACATTAAATTTTAGAATAAATTCAATCAGACTAATGTACCCCATTACACTCTTCTGCAATCTTTTTGAAAGAAAGAGTGAGTTTGCTTGTTTAAATTCTCATCATAGGCCTGCAAGTAAAAGTCATCCAACTTGCAAATATATTTAATATTGTTGATTTCCATGCAAGAGAAACTTTGCTCACAAATATGTGTTGACCCAAATATAGAAACTATTTTCTGTCTATTGTCTGACTGTCTTAGTGTAAAGAAAATCTTTATGCGGGCCACTACTTGCCACATCTGTGTGATCTATACGACAGAAGAAATTGCAGAAAGCGAAGCCCAGAGCATTAAAAATTAATCTTAATCCAATAATTTGATTCAGGTATAATGTTCCTGTTCATAGTATTTTGAAAATCGTTCTAAAATAATAAAAATAAAGCAATATACTTTTCAGCATGAAATCATTTTATTCAATTAAACTTAAATTATTAAAGCTTATAATTTCAAATTATGTGTTTTCTAAATTTATTTATATCTTAAAAAATAAAAGTTAGAAAAAGAGTAATTTTCCACTAAATCACTTTGTTTCTGATACTCATATGAATATCATTATCTACCGCTTTTTGACAAATTTTATGTTTTTTGTAAGAAGAGAAGAGAAATAATCGGGGTTATGTTATAAGTTACACTGAAGTGCCATTAAATTAAGGATACCGACCTAGTAACGAGTTGGGCCTCCTCCAGCCTTGAGAATCGCTGTCACTATACGAGGCATAAATTCAACAAGTTTCCGGAAACGTTCCAAGGCGAAATATTGCCTAAAGCTGTCCATAATTCAGTTAGGCTCGTTGGTGCAGTGTGATGGTCTTTCACGCCTTGTTTTAAAATATCTCAAAGATGCTCAATGGGATTTAAGTCTGGACCTCTAGGCGGTCAATTTATGACAAAAAAGTCAGAGGAATGCTATCTTGCTGGAAAGCTCCATTACCGTGCGGATAACAGAACAGCATAAACGGATGGAGGTGATCACCCAGCAACTCTACGTACCAAATTGCATTGAGGGAGGTTGGTACACGCACGAAAGATCCCACATAGTGCCTCGAAAAACACCCCAGACCATGACTGAGCCGTCATGCCCTTGTACAGTTCCAACCTGGCATGCAGGAACCATGGCTTCATGAGCCTGACGCCATATTGTCAGCCTCTCATTGGCATTAAGTAGTCGGAATCGAGACTCATCCCTCCATGCAACTCATTCCCAGTCCTCTACACTCTAGTCTCTGTGCTCTCTCGTCCAGGCAAGACGTGCAGTCCGATAGCGAGCATTGAGCAATGGTACTCTCGTAGGTCGACGTCTCTTGAAACCCATATAGTGAAGCGAGCGTTGTACAGTCCATTTACTGATTATACGTCTGGCACCGTCATTCAACTTTGTGGTAATTTGAACTAATGTTTGGCTTCGCACAATACGCCAGAATCGTTTCTCACCATGCGCTGTCAAGGCTAATTGTCCTTTGCAGTTTTCCCGATTGCTAGTTTTTTGTCCATTATCCACGTATTCTTGATATACTCTTGACACTGTCGACCTTAAAATTCCTAGCTGTCTGACGATTTCGGAAATTGAATGGCCCGTGTGCAGCGCACTTACGATTTGTCCGCCATCGAAGGCGTCTAAATCAGGCAGTTTACCCACACTATAAATTCCAACAACTAATTCAGAACAACCACAGTACGCGCTATATATGCAGTTACAACAGCGCCCTCACTTGTGCATAAATGATGCCATTGCTATTCCTAATTCAGTGACATGTAAGTGTATAATATTTGTAATATTCATAATTTATGTCTTTCTTACTTTGAATTTTATTAACTTTTTTAATAATCATAAATGAAAAAAATGTGTAGCATGCAAAATAGGTTTGAAAGACACCTTTCATCTCTGCCTTGTCTCCATTACATTTCAAAAACATGTTTTATTTTTCCTTGAGTCCTGAAAGCCCAAGTAACTACCTTACTTGTACAATTTTCAAAGGCTTTATATAGCCGGATTAATTTATTGATTCAAATATATGTTCACAAAACAATAAATAAAAGTTTTCAAAGGATAAATCACATATTCACCGTTTGATCAAAAATCTCTCTCCTTTGATCTACAATTCTGCTAGTAGCTTTGATAACATGACGAAAATGTGAATTTGTTGATAGGTTGATGGAATGTATTCATAAATTAAATTATCTTTCCTTATCAAAATAGCTGATAAGACGAGCATCATTTCATTATGAGATTCTTTTAGAAACAGTTGAAGATGTCATCGAAATGTATTCTATTGTGATATTATTTTATTATATAGAAGAATATTGTGATAATATTTCTCTTACTGAGTTATATAATTAAATATTTATTCAGATGTCTGCCAACTTCTTAAAAGTTAACAATGCCATATTTCAATTGTGTACATATTATTAATATATTGCCCGCTGAAATTATTATAGATTTGCAGAAAATGTATTTTCAGTATTTTTTAATTTCTAATTCAGTTATTTGAAAGCAAATGTGAATTTATTAATGATTAATAATATACAGTGGACTATTTTAGCTTTGTAGTAAATTCTACATAAATGACAAATTTTATAGATAGTTTTATGATTCACTGCATCCTTTGAAAATATTTTATATGGGAACATTTTCAACTCGATGTATTACGAATATTCCTGATGATCAGTAATGAATCGTTAGACCGTATAAATAGTTTCGTCGTATTTTTAAAACTATTCACTAGACAAAACTTTAACAATTATGTTCATTAATTCTTATATGCAATATTTTTTTTTTTCAAAAAAATAGGTCTATTGTATATTTATTGTATATTACTTTTCTGCGTAGTCCAGTAGTAGCTATTTTAACTCTATCTATTGCGTAATTTAACTCATCTGTGGAAACATCACGAAGAAAAGTCAGATTGTCTGCAGAAACTAAAACTTAGAGCTAGACTGTATTCTTTTTCTTCTTTTCTGTTTCGGCGAGTTTATTTCCTGTCACCAAGCCTTGATGTCGCAATCTAATGTGATGAAAAAGATCGGCAAGATACTTGGCAACCAAAGGACTTTCGTGGTATGATCTTTGTGTTCAGGGGGTAAAGTATTTTATGCCTTCTGCTCTTCTGAACTGCTGGGGCATATCGCTGGGACAGTTGTTTGGTAAGCAGGATCTGGCTTGTGACATTGCTGAAAGGTCAACAGATCGGCAAATCTTTTGCCTCTTAAGGTATCCGACTACATTCGGAACCATGATTTTAAAAAAGCGCATAAATGTATAGTTTTCGTGATATTTAGTGTCACTTAGATTAGTATATATGTATAAAATGGTTTTAAGGACATTATATGACAAACAAATTATTTCAATACAATATTTTGGCAAAAAATTAACTTAGAATAACCTTTTTTTCCAAATGTTCTCCTTATGTAAAAAATGCTTCTATTGTATTAATATTTTGCCTGTATATAGGTCAGACCTCAGTACACAGGCTCAACTATGATTTTTTAAAATTCAAATTATTTTCAGAGTTACAACCATTTTAAATAATTATCGGGTACTTTCTTAAAATTTCTCCCTTCTGTTTTCGTAAAACATGGATAAACCGACTTCCAAGTTATGCGTTTCAAAAATTCTAGTTGAGCCTCTGTACAGAGGTCTGAGCTGAATACTGGCAAAATATTAATACAATAAATGCATTTTTTACAAAAGGAGAACATTTGGATAAAAGGTTATTCTAAGTTAATTTTTTGCCAAAATATTTTATTTAAATAATTTTTTTTGTCATAATGTCCTTGAAACAATTTTATACATGTATTCCAATCTAAGTGACACTAAATATCATAAATATTATCCATTTACACGCTTTTGCAAAATCACGGTTCCGAACGTAGTCGGGTACCTTAAGCTAACTATTGTGTTAAACATCAAATGCTTTGTCCTGGTACATCCCTTTTTTTGTAGTATTAGATGTTTTTAAAAGACATTTTGGTGATTAAGTCGCAACTTATTTTGTGCTTTATTAACTTGCATTAATGAGAGAGAGAGAGAGAGAGAGAGGTGAAACTTTATCAAATATAATTCTTCAAAGGAGTCACATATTATTTGTTTTCTACTTTATTACTACAAATACATTTGTTATAAAGAGGCTCATAGAATGGATGTTAAATGTATTAGTACAAATCTAACATCATCGATTATAAATTTTTTTGACATGAGTGAATTCTTACACTATTAAATTTCTTTCATTCGTACGATCTTCCAAGTATTTGTTACCTCTTTACTGCGTCACAGCTCAAAAATTACGAAGTTGCCACCAACAGCTCAAGTGTAGCTTCAAAACGTGACATTAATAATAAAAATCAATAAATAAAGCCACGTATTCTTTTCAAAAGAAATGTAAATAATCTGATGACCTTCCTGAATTTCAGCCATTAATTGTCAAATAATACTGTATAAATCAAATACTGTATGTATCAAATAATACTATTGCCAATTGCATTATCCATAGATAGTGCAATTGACACTATACTCCAGTGAATTGCTGCCCACGTGGGCACTGTTGGTAAAGAATTTGTGGACGTTTTCACTAAGGCGTCTCAGGACATGGATCAGCCTTCTACTGTTACTTCGGAGGAGGCAAACGCAGTCGACAAGCGCAAAATTTCTAGCTAGCGTTTCAAAAAACCAATTATCATAGAGCTCAATTACTCTAGAAATTTGATGTCTACCGCAGCAAGACTCCGCATGGGTCATTCAAAGGAATGAAAATATCTCCAGATAATTCCCGATCTTATCCTATCTGTAGAAATTGTCCACAAAGCCAATTAAGACTAGACTATATTTTTGACTACAAAGCCATTCTAATCTCTTTTCAAATTTGATGCATCACCACAGGATATTTTTACAGTCCCTAAGCTCCAGGCCTGGCCTCGCTTGCTATTGAGGCTCTTGGACCAATACAGAAATGCTCTAAATCCATAGACAAGACAAGAATAAGACTATCTATTTCCAATAATTAAGTAAATAATTAAGTCTTCTAAATAATAACTATACATTATACATCAATTTTTATAGATTGCAAGTAGAAAATAAAACTTTGACTATCTTTCACGGCTTATTTGGTATATTCAAACATTTGATCTAGTAATTGAAACCACATTGAGTGAAAGTTTATGATAAAGTCACATTTAGTTTTTTACAGCATGCCATTGTCTTCTCTTAATTTGTTTATTTATCCTGGGTTTGGTGTAATTTTTCTTCTCTCTCTCGAATATGTAAAATTTTTAAATATCACTTGAAAATTCGAGTTTCTCTTCACAGTCTGCTATGGAATGTCTTTTCTAAAGCTGAATTGTTAATCCTTCAATAAATTAGAGCAATTGGTTGTTTCTTTATTGAATATATTTCTAAAGAACTCATATATATAGCCAATATATGTTTGTATCTATTAAAATATAAATATGATATTTTAGAAAGATTTTGAAAAATAAATTCTTGTTAATGTAGGTGAATTCACAAGTTCTTTTCTTTCGCTTTGAAACAACTTTGTTAATTTTTTTTTTACATTGTAGTGCTCTTTTTAAGGTGGAGGAGCCCATGTTAAATCGCATAAGTTTATGTATCTTTTTCTCAGAAAGTACTAACTTCTCATGGATAAAACTTTTACAGTAGGTTATGTGTACTATCAATAACACTTTAACGAAGAGTTTTGTCATTTTATTAAAAATCAAATTAATTATGAATTTTTTTAAATTGTCCAATTATTTTCACTAAAATTTAGTTTAAATAGTCATACCTAAAACCGTTTCCTATATATGCCTAATTCCCTCTATAAAAATGTGTACACAAACTAAAAGTCTGCTCACTAAAATTTTGAGGATTATATGATAAGAAGTTTTTGAGAAAAAGGTACATAAATTAAAAAATATTATATCTTTAGAAAACAAGCTTTTAAGTAAAAATTTGTAATTTTCTGAGCAATTACTTTTTTTAGTACTTTCCAGAAGCATATGAGGCCTTTTTTTTACTCTCTGCTCATACAAAATACTCTTCTAATTTTCTTTTTTTTTTCATTAATTTTAATAATTTTGCCTCTTTTGGGGATATCAAGATGCTTTCGTTGGGCTATACAAATCCTACGTGCATCTAGTTTTTTGAAACATGGCACACAGTTATTACGTTTCAGTATCAGAATGCTTTGATATCCTTAATTTTGCTACATGATTCAGATTGAACTGTGCAATAGCCATATTTATACCTAATTTTAGATTTATTAATTCCACAAATGTAGATCTTAGAATCACTGACCGTATGGTGCTGTTAACTGAATTGTTTGGGTTCTGAGTCTTTCCATGTCAACATTTTTTTAATAACATAGGTTCACCTAAATCTCTAAAAATTGGCTTCATTTACTTCCTTATCGTATATAGCGCACGTGTGTATGTGTTTATAATTATAGTGTCTTTCGTTACATTTAGCCTTTGTGTTTTGAAACTTGCACTAGGAATTTATACCTGAGGGACACAATCCATGCTAAGGGCTCTCGTTTGAAGACAGAAGATAAAAATAAACAGCCCAAAGCGAAGTTTTCATGCTGTGTAGATCAATGACAATATTTCTAATAGCCATACTATAGTATCTTTGAATTTGTTATATTAAAATATCGGAGAGTCGGTTACGATCAATTAGGCTTTTTCTATCACAACTTTTCTCTTCCTGTTTCACTTTTAAGATCCAAAAGACCCATACACTTTTGGATAAGCCCAATTCAGTCAAATTTTTTCACTTGAACATCATATGGATTCGCGCTCATCAGAAACTTATGCAAGGAGAAACACATGTGCTCCTAGCACAGCTCATTTGATGCGCGTCAAGGAGTAGCTTTATTTAAAAAATAAATAAAAATACTTCTAATTATCATACTCTCTCATATCATATATCATTTTAAACATAAATATGTGAACTTTTAGAAAATATAAAGTGAAAATCGATAATTTTTCGAAAATTCATGTGCCTTAAATAAGATATTTTTTGCTTTTTATTAAATTTAGAAAATTTTACGAATGTTTACATATAACTATATTTTTATAAAGAATACCTTAAATAAAATATAATTTTAAAGGATTAAATTTATTACTGAAAAACAGAAATAAATAAATTATTTATGCAACATTCCTAGCATGCCCTAAAGTAACTTTTGCATAAAAAGATTATATTTGTTAAATGTATTTGTCTTTTTTTCTGTGGTATTTTTAATTTTGTTCATAAATATCTTTGCTTCTTTCATTCTCCCTCCTACAATAATGAAAATCACTAATAAAGGAAAATAAAAGCAAACATGAATGTAAAGTAAATTGAAAAAATAAAGTCTGATTAAAAATAATCACTAAACAGAATAATAGTAATGAAAAATTTTGCCCAAACCCCACCCAAACACAGTACTATATTTTAAATCATTCATTTAGAATATAGTAGTTTTAAATAGTTTTAAAAACAGAAAGAATTAAGTTAGCTAAATCTTCAAAAATCTTTTTTTCATCTTACTTAACAGATTTTTTTTAAAAAATCGTTTGTATATTGATTTTATGTATTCATTAATTTTTCTCCGATTGCTATCTATTATTTTACTTTATGTGTTTTTATTTTCAAAACTGAATTCCTCTTATTGAACAAAATCTTAAAAAAGAACAGAATTAGGTTCTTTTAATTTAAGGCATAGTTTGAGTTCTTGTAACTGTGCAATTGTATCCGCCATTTCAAAGAGTCAAGAAAGCCATTATTGTTCCGGCAATTATTTTACACATCAGAGTTCTAATTTCTGTGTTTGAAATCCAATGCAAACAAATTTCTTTCCAAAAAAAAGTGTTATTGGATGACTGAAACTTAATAGATACAAGGTTATCAGAAATGAATTACCCGATTGTAAAATTTGATAATTCCCAGATGAAAAAACAGAAAATGATCATTAATATGTTATTGTAAAGATAAAATATGAAATTTGGACTTTGTAACATTGTTTTTGTCAAATAGGTGGGCAACAATGTTGTAATTGTGAACAGAAGTGAAAATGGCGTCTTAGCAAGGGAAGGCATTTTGTGTGCTCTCGTTTGCAAAAAGTCTGTCAGTAATCACGGTTTGGCGTGAATTTTGGAGAAAGTACCATTTAAATGCACCGACATCTAAGAGTATAAGAAGATGGTATAAACAGTTCCAGGAAACTGGATGCCTATGTAAAGGCAAAAGTCCAGGGTGATCAGGTTCGCAAAGATACTATACGGAAGATTAAAAGAAGTCACATTGTGAACACACATTTGTGAAAACAAATTTTACTGAACGTCAGAAAAAACGTTACGTACGAAAAAAATTTTTATTTTATCGTTACAATGACATCTTAATTATCATTTTCTGTTTATTCAACTGGAAATTATTAAATTTTGTAGTCGGGTTATTCATTTCTGATATAACCCTGTAGTTTTTATAAAATAATAAACGTAAAAAAAAGTATTTTTATAGGCATTTAGTTGATAAGGAACAGAATATTTTAGAATTTTTTTAAGGTTAATGAAAGATATAGCACATTATTATTTTTTTTTCGAATAAAAGAAGAAATTTCTGTTTGAGTTGCAGACAATATGTAAATCAAAATTATTTTGTATTATAGACGTATAACAAGTAGATAAGAAACTCGATAATAATAACAAAATTTGAAATTCGATACTCAGAATATGTCGCCATTTATTTCAGTTACATTTCATTTTTAAAACAAATTTATTTATTGTTTCCTAATGTTAATTTCTAATTACTGAAAACTGGTTCAACAAAAATATTTTTACACTATCAGAACAAAAAATGTATTTACGTATTATCGCAACAATCGCCAACTTTCGAGTTAACTCGCCAAGTTGGCAACCCCAATTTCATATGCGCTGAGTTGACAATCATGTGCATCGTTTCATAAAATGACGCCAATAGGTTGCGATAATACGTAAATACCCCTAAATATATATATATATATATATATGTATATCTGCTTGCGAACTTATATCTTGAAGAACAAAAATACACAATACCATTCAATTGACAAAATTGGTAAAAAAAATCGAATAAAATTTGTTAAGCATAAATTTTTCTCTGTGTATTTTCCTGTAACCTTACAAAATTTTAAAATTGATTTATTACAACTTATATACGTTCATTTTTATTCACATCCCAAAAACAATTGAAAACTTTAAAATGGCTTATCTCAGAAAGAAAAATCACAAGTTTTCCTTCATTTCAAATGTAAAGACTTGGTCAAATTGCTGCTCATACTTGTAACAAAATTTGGTTCTCCATTTCAAACCAAAACAAAATACTTACTTTTTAAAAATACTTAAATTGAAAATTTATACATTTTTCATGGAATTTTCAAAAAAAAAAAAAAATCATTCAAAAGAAAAGTATTTTACAAATATCAATCATGTTAACACAAAACCCAAACTAAATTTTGTTGTGCATAGTTCGACGTACTTGCAAATAAAATTTCGTGTGTGTTCTTTAATTATAGGAGGAATAGCATTTATAAATCACTATAAAGCTATTCATTTTCAGTACTTCGTTCAACCTACTAGCGGCATTACATAAAACGAAGCACCCTGCTTGCTAATGCAGCGCGTACGACACATAGGAAATCGGGGGTTGCCAACTTGGCGAGTTGTTAATAAAATTAGCCATTGTTGCGATAGTACGTAAGTACCAATTTTTCTTTAAAATGTTACATGGTCAGATTATTGAGGTATTTTGAAGATAAAAACTGTTTTGCACAATGCATATGTATAAGAGGTAACCTAAAAATTTGTGAAAACCATTAAATCACTAATTTTTTTCTTTGAATCGTACCATGTTCTCTTAAATTATAAGAAAACTTAATTGCTGTTCTATATGGTCATACGTTTCTTTTTTAATTATCCCATCAAACTGCTAATCAAAATTACTCGGAGAAATGTATAATTAAGTTGAGAAGTATAACTTAATAAATTAAGAAGCGGAATAATAATTGTTTTGAATAAACTGAGATAAACAAGAGCATATATCTATTTTTTAATTAACTTTCTGTATTAATAAAATAAAAAGGTTAGAAAAAATGTCGTATGTATACCCTAAAAACTAATAAAAGTAATATTTCAAGATAATTGAACCTTCAAGAAATTGTTTGCAAATTATGTGAAGTTTTTTTGAAAAAAATTGGCATGTCGCTTATTTAATAGTTATCTCTTTCTTTCCCTTCAAACTTGAAGTTGTTCTTTACTTCAAACATGTTTGTGTCTCGAACTATGTTTTTCTTTTTTCTTCTAAATTTTAACGTCTTTAAGGATCTTTAAGGAGACATTTTATAATTATTGGACAAATGATTAATTATAGGATGTAATTTCAAAGAAAAGATTGAAAAGATTAATTGTTTTCAATCGTTTCATAATTTTCAACTTAATTAATTATTTTGCAGCTATATGTGTGCCCTATTTTTCTTTCAATTATGATAAATGATAATAAATACTGAAATATATCTGAAAATGGTTTTATTGAAATTTAAAATCTACAATAAATTTCTTATTCTTATTAATATAACAAATATTTTGATTTGTTGAAATAAAAAATATTTTAAGTGACAAGATATCTTAAATGAGTATTATAAATATCAAAACATTTAAATATTGGGAAATTATGACATGCCTTAAGAATAATTTGACATTTGCAACATAATAAATTTAAAAGGAATTTAAATAATATAAAGTTAAAGCACAAAATTAATAACAAAATACATTATAAGGTTTTAATTTTTCAAGATTTTTCAGTGAGCCGATTTAAATAGAGAAATTTGTAATCACATTTTTTCATTAAATTGCACGAAGTATTATTGATGTTTCATACATCTATAATTTGATGAGCTAAATTTATAAGACGTCATAGTCACATGATAACTGCAATCCTTATTTACAGCCAATCAGTTCAATTATTTATGTGACGTCATAGTCACACGACAAATGCAATCCTTTGTTTTCAGCCAATCAGTTCAATCTTCCTTGTTGCCAACTTTTACTTCTGGCTAATACTTTGTTTCAAAAAGTACATGTTTGTCAAAAATAATAATGCACATAAGTAAGTAAAATACATTCGGGTTAAAAGTGTAATTAATTTTATAAAATACGATTTCTTAAAATTTTAAAATGTGTTTGATGAATTTTTTTTTCATGATACTTAAAACATTTTTACTTAATCATAAGATTTGAATTTTACCCAAATTTTCCGAATAGAAAAATAAGTACAAGCTACAAGCAACGACATGATCAACTTGTTGAATCCATACCAAGAAGAATATTAGCTGTAATTAAAGATATAGTTAGAACAACTCGTTATATTAAAAGATGTCCGTAATGTTATGGCCATTCAGTGTATATGTATGTGTATGTATGTTTCTATTTGATTACAATTTTTTCAAAATTTGTCCAATTCTCTTTATTTTTAAACAGTTTCTGTCTTTAAACACAAATCGCAATATATTAATTTCCCTTAAATAATAAATTAAATGTAATTAGTTACGAATTCCTTATATAAATCATTTGAATTATATTTGTACAATTTTCCAATTTTTCTAAAAATAAGTATTCAGTTTTTATTCTTGTCTTGCTACTTTTAGTTAACTCTTCTGAATATCCCAATTAAACAAAATTAATATCCTTATGAAGGATTGCTTTATAATTTATTATTTATTGCTTGTAATTTATCATTTTTTTAATTTCATATCGCAATTTTAGCAAGGGTATAGGCCTATTTTAAAGACATTGTATATATACATATTATTTTGGAATTTATCAAGTATTTTAATGTTCAAATTATTATAATAGTTTTCTCGAGTTTTTCCCTATCCATGAATAGAAGGAAAATTTTTTTTGGCAATCTATTAAAACCTGGTTTAACCCCCACTATAAGCAGTCTGCTATGTGTTTAACGTGATTCTACCTCGCCATTTTGAATTTTCTCCCCAAACACTTCTCCTATTTTAAGGATGAATTGTTTACCTAACACGTTTTCTCAGTTATCATATAAATCTTTTAGCTCCGAAATTAATATATGTATAATATATAGTGTGACGGGCTCACGCGTCTTTTCTGTAACATAACCTCTGGGTTCTTTGACGGCCAAGATTAATGGCAAATCTTTTCCAACCCAAATCCAAGAAGTGAAATTCAATTGTAAATGCAAATAAGATAGCCTTTAAAAGAACAGAAGTTTTAGTAAGCGGGATGGCAAGTTAGATAAAGTTCTGTTAGGAAGAGATAGAAGTGTAATTTGACGGCCTATCAAAGATTACAGATTCCTAGCCATTACTACAAGGTGCATACTATTGCACGCGTGTCTAAAAGTCCCTCTGAAAGTGATTGAACCTTTGCGTGATTCAAGGAAGGACTGATTATTTGATATTAGAACTCGTAATATTATCAGAATTGAAAGTAGGCGGATAATATAATTATTTAGATAAGTGATCCAAGTTGCGCGACCAGGTTTAGCTACATCTACGTGTTTGGTTTATTCTCACTTAATATAAGTTTATCCAATTTATTAGAAATCTAAGTTAAACTCTTAATAAAGTCGTATTAAGAATTCTAAAATGTCGATTCATTTCGAGAATCCCACACCTCTAATTCACGCTGACAATCAAAGATATGGTCACCATAGAACGACCATATCACAATAGTTCTAGTTCTTCCGCCCTTGAGTGTGGGCTAGTCCTTCAGGTCTTGACAATACGAATTTTATTATGGATTTTAATGCTCAAATTATTATAATATTTTTCTCGAGTTTTTTCCCTTATCTATTAATAAGAGAAAAAAGGTATTTTGGTTATATATTAAAACAGTGTTTCTCAAACTGGGGGGCGCCCCCCCCGGGGGGGGGGGGCGCGAGCATATCGAAAATAAAAGGTTAAAAAAAATTAATTTACTGGAATGAAAAAAAACAAAATACTTTCTGATATAATAAAAAAAATACAGATCTACATTGATATGATTTATATATATCATCTGGTGAAAAAAGGTCATCAAAAATAAAAGAAAATATTTTGTTTGCTTTGCTGTAATCCTACGATGAGAGATTTTTTATTACGTTTCTTTTAATCTAAAATATTACTTTTGCTGGCTTTCGAGCTTAGTGGTATGTTATCTGCATCCCTTTTTTTAGGGAAGTTGTAAATTATATAATTCTGTTGCGCTTTTTTCACAATGTGAAAGAGTTTTATGATACATGGATAAGCATATTGAGCACTTTGAAGGATTAATTGGCCAAGATTTATTTTTATGAGTCTACTGAAACATATAATACAAAAATCGTTAATTCTGGGAAAACTGTTTATTTGTTACCAATGACCTTGACAGAGAATCCTCTAATATGACAGTCTTAATGGGAGCTAAAATGAATTGATCACATATCTCCTTTTTTGGGAGTGGCAAACGTTTTTTTAGAATCTTAGGATACTTGTTTAGACCGAGTTTCCGGCACGATTACTTTTTTTCAAAAATATTTTCTTGAACATGCTTCATTTTCCCCTATGAATAACTTAGTGGTTTTAATTGTGATGTTGTATGACTGATTATGGCTTATAAATGTAAATGAGCAGAATATGAAAAAAGAATTGGAGACATCTGTGATCTCTCTGAAAGGAAATTGAAGCTGATCAAACAAGGGAAACACTTGCTGAAATAATGCATATTAATCATGTTAGCGAAAGTAAATTTGAGAAAAGCAATAAACATGAAACGAAAGGAAAATTTTCAATAGCTACATTAAGAACTTTATCAAGAAAATACGAAGCCATAAGTGTACCGCAAAATGCACAAGCAAGAAAAAGTTCAACAGGATATTTGTCGATCATCAACGGACATTAAAATTACAATAACGTGAACAAAATGTGACAGTTTTGCTTGCAAATAACTTTCCTGTAATGTTAGCAAAAAGTGTCTGTGATTTGTGTCTTTTATTAAGGTCACGTACATTTGGAACAATTTAGTTCAGTTTTATTGGATATTTTCTCAATTTATGAAAGACAAACAGAAAAATCCTTGAAATAGGTAAGTATATTTTCTCTTAGTTAAATTATTCACTGAAATTGTGATTTTTATCTTGTATATTGAAAATAATTATAAAAAAAAAGAATTGGGGTGCATCACTCCCCGCGACCATTAACCTGATCCCGGGCTAAAACATTTTGAAGTTTTCTCGCTTTAAATGTTAAAAAAATAACACAATTGTTATTCATTAGAATTTTATATTCTTTTTTTATTATTTAACATTTATTCTAAATGCTAATTCTGCGAGGCTTAAAATTACAGTTCATTCAAAACCGTTTATAATATGAGTATTCATTTCAATAAATCATTTTACATTTTTGTATACATTGTCATGCACTTAGTTTTACTCTCCTTACAATTAATCTATTATATCAAGAATAATATATTATCATTTTTTAAAAAAATAAACTCGTGTTATAAGAGTGGGTACTTCAGCCATTATATAAGAACAAGTTTAATAATTATCAGTGACTTCCATGGGCTTGTCTTGCAGAGCAAAGTTTTTCAAAGGAAGGCTAAAAATTAGAAATTGACACTCAGAGTTATTTTTTTTATATTTAGCTCAGATCTATATTTTGTCTTCAAAATAGCCATCGCAGAAAATCCGGATTCACAAAGGTATGATGTTAATAAATTAAAAGTAAAAAAAAACTTTTTAAAAACAAGCTTTTATTAGTCTTAAAAGAATAAAATAAACTTTTCTTTTAAAAATTTTTTTGCTATCAACTTATAAAATCGTTACACAATTTATGATATAAAAGCTTGTCGCGAGATTTACCTGTGTTAATAAACAAGCAAACTAAATAACTCGATCTGATTGATTTAAATTTTTTAAATTTTCAATCTAAGTGAAAACGGGTACTTAAATCTCGTGACCAGCTTTTATATCATAAATTGTGTAACGATTTTATACGTTGATAGCAAAAATATTTTTAAAAGAAAAGTTTATTTTATTCTTTTTAGAGCATTTAAATAAAAGCTTGTTTTTAACTTTTTTTTTTTACTTTTAATTTATCTATATTTAGCTGATATCTATATTTTGTCTTCCAAGCAGCCACCACATTTTGCAATATGTTCCAATTTAAAAATTAGAGAAAGGAAAAATAACATAATAATTATCCTATTACTTAATTTTTTGTTTAAAAGTAACGTATACAAAAAATTTAATACTTATGTTATTAATTTGTATGATTTATAATTAAGATCCTGTATTGTAGCTTTAGCGTCAATGTGCATTCAGTAATTTCTTAATGTATAAGGGGGGGCGCGATAAAAATTGTGATTGAAAAGGGGGGCGCCAGTATTGAAAGTTTGAGAAGCACTGTATTAAAACCTTGTTTAACCCAACTAAATGCAGTCTTCAGCCTCCTATGTTTAACAAGATTCTACATCACCACTTTGGCCGCGGTAGCCGAGTGGTATAGGTATCGGATCTTGGCTTGCCATGTCACGAGTTCGAGCCCAGTACCACTAAAGACCCACAGTGTAGGGCAGCCAGCGATGCACGTTAAATCTGTCGAGAGCTGAAACGTCCTCCCGTTGATGTGGTGTGGTAGTTAGGATAGGGGGTGCCAGCTCAGGTGTCGTCCACGCCACTTGACCATAGTTCAAAATTACGTGGTCCGTCGCCAAAAGCCCTCTTGTAGCTGAGCAGTGCGACGTTAATATCCAATCAATCAATTGAATTAACGATGTTTCTGTGTTCCAAAAATATTTGCCTCTATTTTGAGGATGAATTATTTACCTATTAAGTTTTCTTAATTATTATATTCATCTCTTAGATTCTAAATTAAAATATGTATAGTATATGTACACACATATACATGTATATGTTTTTTACTTTTTGAATCTTTCTATAAATATATACAGGCAATTTTTAAGAAATTAAAACTGTTCCATTATTCCTTGTATAATTTTGCATATCACTGTACAAGAACCTCTACGTGCAACTGTTCTTTATTTTCTACAAACAAAAAAAAAGACCTTCAAACTGTTGTAAAGTTTTACTATTCAAATAATCCACAAAGAGCAGTACTTTGAAAAGGATTGAACGTGTCAACATCATTTTACTAAGTTTTTCGTTTCTCTAAGCTTCTTTCTGGAATGTTTCGACTCAAGTATTTCCCGCTCTTTCTTCTTATATTTTCGACCGAGCTACGAGACGACAATTTATCTGCGTTTCGCAGGCACCAAATCAACAAAAGCGCATTCCTCTTGACAGAGATTGCACATAATCGAGCCCGAATCGTCATTTTTGGTAGCTTCTTTTGCTTTTATGCATTCGTGACGAAAAGATTCTCCATACTTGTGTGTCTGGTGCCATTTCCTTCAATTATTTCACATGACAGGATCAATTTGTGAAAAACATTTCATGTCATTTATGCCCCCTATCGTACAAAATAATGACGTTTTTGTGATGAATTGAGGTATTTGTATGCAATAATAAAGTTCGTTTTTCTCAATTTGCATGTATATTGGGTACTTTCTTTTATAAGGATGAATAATTTATTTAAACAAAGGTTAATTCTAGTTTTTTCTAGGTTTGATAGTTATAGTGATATTTTTAGGTGTTTTTTATTTTATTGATATTGATTTTAAAATTTTTGTCAATCGTTAGATACAATGGATGGCGTTTAAATGACATTTTCCTTTAAACTATATTTTTCAATTTATAAAGTAAGGTTCATTAAAAATATTTTTCTTTATAGAGTATCAAAATATCTTAATAAACAAGTAATGTATAAAAAAAATTAAGTCAATTCCTACTTATGTCAAAAAAGAAAAAATTTATTTTAGTTAATTTTATTAAATAGTTACAATTAACCCTCCAAGCGGTCTGCACGTAAAATTCCGCCATTCCAGA